>AWUE01024432.1:0-79162 GCA_001974825.2 Corchorus olitorius
GCAGCCACCAAGGTTTGGCTTCTATAATGCAACAAAACCAGTATATTCATAAAGTCAAGGATCAGGCTATATACCAAGTAAGGTCAATCATTTCATTATTCCAGCTTAGAATTTTCTCCATTTTTTAAGTGTGTTACTTTGAAATGTCTTTCCTGATGTCTAATTGTTGTAAATTTCTTCCCTTTGTTTTGCATTATTGTTTCTTATTTTTTGATTTCTTGGTTAGTCCATTATATAGTCTCATTTAATTTCTGCATATTATACAGTGTGTTTTGTTCAGAGCCATTTTGTCGATCTGTTTAAAGGTTCCTCAACGGCTTGCATCATAGCTCTCACAGATATTATATGCAAGGCTTTAGCGTGCTTGATTGATTGTGAAATGTCTAAAATTGCACTTTTAAGACAGATTTTATACATTGAATTATTAAATATTGCCTATGTAATAGAAAATGCAGGGATTATGGATTTTTGAATCATCAGATGCTGCAAAAATTGATAGAGCCAGTTAACATGTTGCAAATTTTTTGAATGTTAGTCATCTGCTATAGTTCGGGTTTTGTTCTCTAAATTTTAGCTTTGCACATCTAGGTTTTCATCAAGATTTCATTTTGAAGAACATTGAGCAACACTCTAATCTTTATCACAATGTTCTATACATTCAGAAAAGTGATGTATTCTTCCCATTGTAATATGAAAAATGGTACTGAACTGTAGGCTGTAGCCTAAGTTTTAGTCTAAATAAAGCATTGTTATACATTCATGTTATATCAATAAGGTTTTATTGATTTTCCAAGCCCTGCGCAGCGAAGCGCGCGGGTAAGGATCTAGTTGTGCTAATATCTCAATTTTTAAGACTTATACTCAATAGATCATACTTTTTAGAACATTGTGCTAATTTTGTACTCTACCATTATTCTTTTTATCTTTTATTTTATTGGCATAACAAAAAATATTTTACTCTATCAAAATTATTCCACAAAATCATCCCAAAGTGACATAAATTTAGCCACGTGTTTTTAAGATTAAGTTTTACACAGTATTATCAGGATCCATCATACCCCGAGATCTGCGTTCCGGAATTTACATTCCGGGTTTAGGAACTTTTTCATTCGGTTCACTTCGGGATCCTGATCCAATTCTATAAAATTGATATACCAAATTTATATATTGTAGAACAAGAAATTTCGGCCCAATAAGAATTTTCTACAAGTTTCTTTTAAGAATTTATCCTTAAATTTATGAAATTTGGATCTTTTGATCCTGTGAAAATGCATGCCAAGTCAACTCAAAATGAGGATGTCAAGCAAGCCAATGGGGGCAATGCTCGCTCCTAAGCACGAGCCTAAACTGCCCAACAAAAAAAAAGAGCTCGCTAAGTTGAAAATCCTATAAAGGACGGCTTAGGCAAAAGTTAGAGCAAAAAAAAAAGAAAAAAGAAAAGGCTCGCTAAGTTGAAAATCATGTACAGGATAGCTTAGGCAAAAGTTAGAGCCGAAAAAAAAAGTCTCCCTAAGTTGAAAATCTTGCAAGGGACGACTTAGACAAAATTTGGAGTACAAAAATAAATGAACTACGTAATGACTTGATCCTTCATATTTGAGGGTACGTAGGCAGCTTGATTCAAATTGTCAAGTTCAGTCACACCAAAAAAAAAAAAGAAAAGGGATGTCCTTTGAACCTAGTTTTGGTTCAATTCTTTCAAAGTCTCAAAATTGACAAAGACATTTGAAGAAAGTGTTTTGCAAATATTTTTTCAAACCATGAAAATTTGCAAACAAAACCACCAAGGGTCTTATCAAAGCACTCTATGCAAAGGTGTAAGCAAATTTCAACACCAAAAGTATATCAAGATTCAAGACTTGCCTACTTGCTATACTCCAAAACGTGTACGTAAACAAGTCTTGAGGGGGCATTTGAAGAACAAGAAATTTCGGCCCAATAAGAATTTTCTACAAGTTTCTTTTAAGAATTTGTCCTTAAATTTATTGGATATTTTCTAAAGAAAATTAGTAGATAAATATGACACATGGTCTAACCAATCAGATTTCAATATCTAATGGTTTGACCAATCAGAATTAATCTGTGAGTCATCACCTGGAAATTGTCAAGGAAATTACCTGGAAGCTTCCCTGAAGCATCATCCACCGTTGGATTTTACTTTGCTTGCAAGTAAGGCAGATTTGCATTAAATGCAAAGGGAATTTCCTCCACTATATAAAGGGAGTACCAGAGCTATTTGACACACAATTCAGAAAGCAGAAAAACTATGAAGTATATTCAGATGTTCTTATTTTGATCTTCACCAAAGCTTAAGAAATGATTATTTCGATCTTCACCAACACATTCGGAGGAGATTATTTTCGTTTGTTCAAGATCAAGTCATCGAGACCCTTGAACTAAATTATCAATACAAGATTGAGTCATCGAGACCCTTGAATTAAATTATCAATTCAAGATTGAGTCATCGGGAGCCTTGAATTAAATTATCAATTCAAGATTTAGTCATCGAGACCCTTGAATTAAATTATCAATTCAAGATTAAGTCATCGAGACCCTTGAATTAAATTATCAATTCAAGAGCAAGTCATCGAGACCCTTGAATCGAATTATTATCAATTCAAGACCAAGTCGTCAAGACCCTTGAATTAGATCGTCAATTCAAGACCAAGTAATCCAACCCTTAAATCAAATCAAATCAAACTCTCAAATTATCATCAAGTTCAAGATCAAGTCATTTGACCCTTGAAGCAAATCTTGAAGCAGAATTTTGCGAAGGAGAAGAATTAGAGGACAATTTCTTATTATTAGAATTTCCAAAGATTGTACCCGCATTCATCAATCAATAAAATTATTATTTGACTCCAATTTTTCTTGTCTTATTTTTAGACCTAGAAATTTTGTGTGTTACATATATAAATTAAATAAACTGAAGAAATTAAGGTTAAAAAAACATAAATTTGAAACAAAATACAATGAAAACAAGTTTATTAACCTACTTTTCTTATAAATTTGATTTTAAAATACAAAAAATTGATTACATTATTCTAAAAATGAGCATTTTGTGTGCTAATTTATCGATCTTTATGTAAGTAAAGCAATTAAACTTCATTAATTTCTAGAAAATTTTACTATATTTTAAAAAAATAAATGATATAGATTAGTAATGACCCTAAAATCTATATTATATATAAAAGTACGAGTTTTGTAAAACTTTTCAATCGACCATTATATTCTTATTTTTCAAACATATTTCTTAAATGTCATTGCTTAACTATTATAGTTTTATTCTACTAAAAACTCTATTTTTATTCAATTAAATCTAATATTTTTATAACTACTTTATTTTTACCATTTTACTATTTTCAATAAAATTTGGATATATTAAAAAATTTTAATATACAGTTTTATTCTACTAAAAACTTTATTTTCATTTAATTAAATTCAATATTTTATAATTATTTTATTTTGCCATTTTAATTTTAAAAGTTATTATGATTGACATCTTCCTAGCTATTTGATAGTTTATACTAAGTTTTATGATTAAAATTTATTATTTCCCTAACGTGCAATTATTTTATTTGACTTATATACAAATGGGCTGGTCGGGTTTGATTTGGTTTAGGTCAGTTTCGGGCTAAGGAAATTTTGTGTTATAAGGGTTCGATTAATTTTCAGTTTCAGGTTGGGTTGGGTTCGTATCGCTCAAAATGTCGAGTCATTTGGGTTTTGGTCAATTTTGGTTCGAGTCATATGATTCCGATAATTTCAGGTTTGAGCCTTCAATTTTTAGGTTCAGGTTTCGAATTCGGGTCATTTAAATATAATTAACCATGATTCGGGTAATTTCAGATTAGTCTCTCGGGTTGATCGGGTTCGGGTCATGTTTCAGATTGAGCGGATTTTTTGATCGAATCGGGTTGGATAAGGTTTAGTTTCAAGCGATCGAGTAGAATACCCGAGTGAAATTTTGCAAGCTCTAATAATAGACTTCTTTAAGACAAAATTAGTAGCATGCTTAAGATTTTAATCTTCATTTAATTTAAAATAGATTGGATCACGTGCGTTGCACGTGAAAGTGTGGACTAGTTATTTTGAAACGTACCACGTCGTATCGGAGAAGTATACCCCCAACGTATTACGCGATCCCCGTTCCATGACCCGGATCGTACCCATACAGGTAACAATGATTTTACAAGATAAATTATGAAGTTTATATTATTGTGATAGATTTTTAATGATGTAAAGTACGGCACATCAAGAGAAAAGATAGTGAAATAAATTAGTGAGGTAAAATGCATTTCTATCGCAAATCAATACATGCATTATAGTGTTTTAACAAATTACTACATGACACCTTCTATTTTTTTGCAACAAATTACATGACACCTTAATCATTATTTGACTGTTGAAGGTGTAGTTATATACTAGGAACTATAATCACATGCATTCATGTTTCTCAAGTGCATGAACTTATAAATAATAAACCGAATTTGTTGAAAATCTATAGTTATGTGTTTTCATATTTTCATTGTGACTCATCCCAAATTCTTATTCCAGGTTCTTAGCATATGTACTATATAGAAATGAAAAAGAGAGCAGTAAATTTAATCCATTAATTAATTTCTTAATATTCCTTTATGGCTTTATTATGTAATCAATGACCAAAACTTCCTATGTTTGGATTATTAAATATGAAATTCTCCAAAATTATAACAAATCTGATCATGAGAGCCTTAAAAAGTTGACTATTGTTCTCATCTTATATGATTGTTTTTCTTCTTGGAATATAGAATTAAGATCATTTGTGTTGGAGGGGACGAGGGGTGAGTTGGTGGTTTTCATTTTCCACATGGAGCCACTCAAAAACCTTTTAACTGGATTGAGTAATAATGATAGCAATGAAAAGATTTCAACATAATTGTTATTGGCATTTGCAAATTGTAACATGTTTTCACATGCCCATCATTTGATGAATGCCCTTCAAATTAATCAATCACAAGTAAAACGACCAAAATAGTTTGATTTATGGTGAAATTTTTACTGCCAAATTAAGGGAGTGGGGGTGTGGGCCACCAGAAAATTTAATCCAAGAAAAGTCTTTTAACACTTAGTTAGCAAAAGATTAAAGCCCATGTTTGATAATCTAAAACTAAATCACTTTTAACTTGGGTTGAGATGATGACAAAGATGGGAACCCAAAAGGCAAAGGAAACCAACAAATTCTTGGGGAAAGAGATGTCCACTATTGTGCAGTTTCATTGTCAAAGAAATTGTGGAAAGAGAGAAAGATTACCCAAATCAGCAAACTTAAAACAGTTTATTTCTACTATATATATGACCTTTGAATATCATACCATTGACTGACAAGTGAAGCATGAATCCAATTCAATTATTGGAAGTATATACGACCTTTGTTTTTTATCTTTTTCCCCTTCATACGTAGAAAAACGTTTTAGACCTCTAGGCTCTAGCAACTCTTTCTCTCTCTCTCTAAACGTGATTATAATGCATGATGCCATCAATCAATTGTTGAAAATCGATTCGAATTTAATTTAATTTAATTGAGTAAATTTTCAATGAAATTTCAGCCATGGATTGATGCATTAACATATACATTAATCACTATTGGATTAAAGAATGTCATACCCAAAAACAAATCAAACAATGGATTATAATTAACGCTACTTAATATTAAACATCATTTTGGGGTCCCAAAGAAATTTGGCTAGGTATAATAAAGATTTGATCTTAATCAATTTTCGCCTTTGTCCTCGATGAGTGTGATTAATTGTCTAGTTTTGAAAGAACCAAATGATTTATGAATGTGTGTACATTATTGTTATTAATAAAAAAATAAACAAGTTTTCAATTGAATAAGATTTGGGGTTTGTAAGAGAGATAGGAATCCAAAGAAAAGAAGTAACAAGTGAATGGAGTGATCATCTCTATGCATAAACTACAATTTGACTAGTATCACCATATCCCTTCAAAATTGAGTAAAATTATCATATAAGAGATTATATAGGAGATTAAGTAAGATATAAAGATAATGTAACTAGTTAGTTAAGGTGAGCTGTTGGTCCAATGGCCAACCTATATTTTCATTTGTATTGGAAGGAGTTCGAACCCTTGCATTGATATATTTATTATACCTCTTTCCCATTATAATATAACCATTCTTACAAATTCCTCGTTGATCTTTCTACATAGTGTTTCATCTACTTATACGTTAAGATTTGTAAACCTTTGCATAATCATCAACATTTTTTTATTAAGAACTAACCTTGAATAGGTCATTAGAGTTATAAGAGCAACAATGCCGTAGATTGTTAGTTTATCACACAACAATCTTAATTAAAATTCAATCATAACCTAGTTTGAGTTAAAGAATCAATCTGAGTTTGTGTCATTTTTAATACTTGATGCATTTTAGTACTTGTACACAATCATCATAACTTTATCAATCACTTGTGTCCTTTGAGAAAGGATTGTGTTTTCTTGCAGTCTCCTATTTTTCTTCTTTTGGTTACAATTTAGTGATTTACCCTCTAGTTTTGCTATTCAGCTCCTCTTTTTATCTTTTTTGGGGTAAATTACTATTCAGTTCTTTCCTTGCATCAATTGAATGTTCGAGAAAAAGAACGGGGAAACGTGCCTAAAACATGAGGGGTAGTCCACGTGGCAGTAGAATAGGAAATAACGAAGTGCATAAATTCCAGATATGACCCTCTTTTGTTTATTACATTACTGATTACCCCCAACGAAAGTCCCACGCTGTCTCCTAAACCCTTTACCTAACAACCTTTCAATTCGAACCCTATTGGCCTAAATAGTTAAAAAAACCAAAACAAAAAACCTTCGATTTTTTTTGGGGGGCAATAGGCAATTTATAAAACCCTTCAAACTCCAACAAGGGAAAACAACTTCGGTAGCGCCCCAAATTGGAAGCCCGTTTTCCCGGGAAAATCTAACCCCCCAAAAATGAAAAATGCTAAAAACAAAACAAAAAAAGGAAACTCAGATATTTATATCCCAAACTAACAGATAGAGAATACAACTATCAGAAAAAACTACATCCATAACCAAAACCCTTTCTTTCTCCTTCTATTCCTTCTTCTTCTTCTTCTTCTTCCCTATCCAAGCACACGCACACGCGCACGCATTTTAATCAATCACTCTCCGTCGCTTTGTCGTCGTCGAGATTAGTGAATCAACGGTGGTGATGGAGAGAGAATGAGGAGGAATCAGCGGCTACGATTGCCGTCATCGTCTTCGTTGTCCTCGTTAGTGTCGTCAAAACGTCTATTGATATGTCGTTATCATGTTCCGATCGCTTCACCGACTTACTGTGTTGTGAGGATTCCGACGAGGTCTTGTCCGGCGAGTCGCCGGAATTCTCGTCGGAGCTAGACTCTCCGGCGGAGTCGTGCATCGAGGAATCCTCCATCGCTGGCTTTATTGAAGATGAAAGGAACTTCGTGCCCGGATTCGATTACCTGGCTCGGTTTCAGTCACAGTCGCTTGACGCATCGGCTCGAGAGCAATCTGTTGCATGGATTCTCAAGGTAAACACTCTTGACTGACTAAAACTGTACTACTCCATATCTCTGTTCTTTGTTATTACGATAATACCACTGGCGCACGTTAGCTCAGCGTCTCACGCGCTAGGTCGGTTACGCTATTCAAAATCACGAGTAACGAGAGATCTAATAACAGCCGTTCGATCGACGGAGATGAATCATCGCTTGGCGGCTGTTGTTGTTCACTTAGTACAACTTTTTCATTTTACCTTTTTCCAACTTTTTTTTTCATTTTTAATAATAATAATGCGAATAAAATTTTCTTTTTGTTTCTTTTCAGGTGCAAGCTTTCTATAATTTCCAGCCTTTGACGGCGTATCTCTCCGTTAACTACCTGGATCGATTTCTGTATTCCCGTCGCTTGCCGGTGAGCTTCTGTTTCCGTGACTAAACATCTTATTACTAACACTGACGGACTATTTTTCTCAAAAAAAAAAACCACTCTAAAGACTATTCACTATAGCTGGATAAATCATAAAATTAAAAGTTCGCGAAATTTAAGTGATTAATTTTTGACTATTTGGTGTAATTTTTATTTGACTTTTCAACGACGATGAAACCTCGAAAAGGACTCGAGTACTTTTTTTTTGGTTAAAAAAAGGACTCGAGTACTTTACCACAGTAAAAAATACTCCACTGTACTCTATACTATACTAAAAGATTATTCATTTTTTGTCCTTTTTGTATAGTATTGAATCAAACAGTGGCTTGCTTTGCCTATGAGACTTTTAATTCAAGTGAATTTATTAAGCCCATTTCAACTTTATTATACTATTATTATACTTATATATATTAAATTATTAATCTTCTTGTTTCAATTGATAGGTAGTTGTGTACTTTTGTAATGAGCTAAGTAAAAAGTTCATATCTTTTCATAGACGTTAATATTTTTGGATATTCATTATTGTTTAGTGTTGATTTGTGGTGATTAACTATGTATGTTTCAACTTATTTCTTCTTTTTACTATTCAGCAAACTAGTGGGTGGCCATTGCAACTTTTATCTGTTGCTTGCTTGTCGTTAGCGGCAAAGATGGAGGAACCCCTTGTTCCTTCTCTTTTAGATCTTCAGGTAAACTTTTTTCAGGGTTAAAAACTTAAAATCATTAGCTACTATTCTTTTTTATCTTTTCAATGATCATTAGTGTAATTCCAATATAATGATATATATATACATGTATATATATGCAGGTAGAGGGTGCCAAATATATATTTGAGCCAAAAACAATCCGCAGAATGGAACTGCTTGTTCTCACAGTTCTGGATTGGAGGCTCAGATCAGTAACGCCATTCAGTTTCATTGGTTTCTTTGCATGCAAGCTTGATCCAACAGGAACTTTCTTTGGGTTTCTGATATCAAGGGCAACGGATATCATTTTATCCAATATTAAAGGTACGTATTATAGAAGCCAACGAATTTGATTCTCTCTCTGTCGGTTGATATAAATACATACATATATATACACATAAGCAACATTTTAATATATGTTGATACACTTATACTATATATGAAGGGGAAAAGGGTGCTTTATTATAGTTATAATCAAAATCATTAATTAAGTGAGAAACGTGTTTGCTTAATGTCAACAGAGGCCAGCTTTCTAGAGTATTGGCCATCAAGCATTGCTGCTGCAGCGATACTTTGTGCAGCCAATGAAATCCCAAACTTGTCTCTTGTTAATCCTGAACATGCTGAGTCATGGTGTGATGGACTAAGCAAAGTAAGCTTTGTGTAAATGTAATTGTTCAGTTAAATTAAGCTTGGGTGTGTGTTTAAACAATGAAACTAGTATGCCAACCTGGGAAAATATCAATTTTTGCAGGAGAAAATCCTTAGCTGCTACCGGTTAATGCAAGAACTTGTGCTGGACAATGCCAGGAGGAAAGCACCAAAGATCTTACCGCAGCTACGGGTAACAATCAGGGCTAGAATGAGGTCTAGTAGTGAGTCATCATCCTCATCTTCCTCATCACCTAATAATTCTTATAAAAGGAGAAAATTAAATAACTGCTTGTGGGTAGATGATGACAAAGGAAACTCCGAGTAAGGGGAGGAAGGGAAAATAATAAAGGAAAAAGGTGGGGGGGAATAAGAGAAAAAGGAGAAAGAAAAAGAAATTTGGGTTATGGTGGCCCAAGTTGTCTAGAAACCTCAATATTTTTTTGGGAGGGTTTTGAGAGTAAATTGACTTGAGTGATGTAGATTATTTATGGTAGTAGTAGTAGTAGTAATAGTAGCATATAAAAATATAAATATATGTATGTATGAAAGAGTTTGGTGAGTTTTGGAGATTTATTAATTTTTTGTTGGT
The DNA here is from genome assembly GCA_001974825.2 of Corchorus olitorius. Classification (NCBI taxonomy): domain Eukaryota; kingdom Viridiplantae; phylum Streptophyta; class Magnoliopsida; order Malvales; family Malvaceae; genus Corchorus; species Corchorus olitorius. The sequence continues at coordinate 9,892 of AWUE01024432.1, forward strand.
GGGCAATGCCATTGATCATTAATAATGGCTTTGCAGATTCCCAAGGGAGTGGGAATTTGTCACATAAATATAGTTTTTGGTGTGAGAAAGTTAGGGAAAAGCCATGTTTAATTATAAAGTGGGGAGTCATGAAGTGTGAAAGAAGTGGGATGGGGGAATTGAATTCAAAGCCTTCATTGATTATTATTGAATGAAAGCAAGGGAAGGCAATGGCATGGCGGGTCCCCTTGGCACTGGGTTAGAGAAGATAAAGAAAAAAAGAACTGAGAAAGGAAGTTCGGCGGATTTAGAGACTGAAACTTTGAAGTTTGAGTGTCAAGCTTCCCCATTTAGACCACTATCATTGCTTCTGCTTGCTTCTCTCTACTCACACAAATACTGCAAAGATGAAGAAGAAAAGAAGAACAAAATATGGCTCCTTTTTTTCTCTTCTTTTTTACAGGCTTTTTTTTTTTTTTTTCTTGAGTGGTTTGTGTGCAGACACATTGGCATGTGTGTGGCACGCACGTGTGTATGTGTGCTTTTTTGGCGGGAAATGCCTCATCTTCTTCATCTTCTTTCTTCTGGCCTTTGACCTTTGGCCTAACCAATACTGGAAATGGGTGTTCACGCGTGTGATGGTGACACGTGTGTACACTCTTTTTTTTCTCGAATTTTTATTTTTTAATTTTTTTCTTACTCAGATCGAGGAGAAAGAAACCTCTTTCACGGCCGGTGTTTTGGCCTAACAAAAATATACAAAGGGTCTTTGGGGCCTTTTTTTTCTTTCAAGCGTGTTGTATTTGATTCGTGAATAAATAAAACGAATAATCAAATTTATTATATCAGCTTCATCTTTTTTTTCCTTTTTTCTTTCTGTGCAGTGCACGTGATTGACAATGCATAAATTTGTAGGTTTGTAATTGGTTTTTATTGTTATACCGCATCTATCTTGTGAATAAGAAAAATTTGTGAATTATGAATGAATAATATATATTCACTGTGGAATATTTATCGCTGAGCCTGAGTGAAGGGACTAGGCGTTGGTCCCGCAGGCAATAAAGACGCTTCATTTCAATTTTCATCAACATGACCCTCCTCTCGTGACCTCCCCATCGCTCCTGTCTTCCCTCATTTTCTTCATTCTTTAAATTTCCACCGAATTACTAGTCAAATGGAGTATCTATTTAAATACTACCCCATTTCCTAGATTTCTCATCTTAACAACATTGATTTTCAAACTATAGTTATTAGTTAATGATTTTAGTGCATTAAATATGAAATTGATGTCTACCTTTACATATATGGTTAGAACTCAGAAGCATTAGATTGGATTTCTTAATCAATGAGTAAAGTCCTTTTTTTCCCCCTAAACTTATTTAAAATTGATTTTTTACTCCCTAAACTTTAATATGAGACTTTTTGCTCCCTAAACTTACAATATGAGGACATTTTAGTCCATCTCAAATGGTATTGCTGACGTGGCAATACCATGTTGGACCAAAATGTTACGTGGCAAGGCCACGTCAGACCAAGGCGCTGATGTGGCAATGCTACGTCAGCAATATTGTTTGAAAGGGACTAACATATCCTCATATATTGCAAGTTTAGGGGGCAAAAAGTCCCCAAATCAAAGTTTAGGGGACAAAAGGTCAATTTTAAACAAGTTTAGGGGGGCAAGAAGGGACTTTAGTCTTTAATTAATCCCCCATTAATCCAAAATCCCAACCATATAGAAGCTTCTTCGTAATGTTGGTGATAAAAAAAGGAGACCCATTACATGGAAGTGTGGGGGTAGGGTGAGATGGACATTGTAGGAAAAAGCCAAGGCTTTAAAAAGCAAGCTCCTTTTCATCTACAATTGCATTGCCTCTATACTTTTTTTTTTTTGGAGAAGAAGGGTAACATTACAACAGAAAAAATCCATCAAAGAAGTTGTCATTTTGCCCTAGATCCCCGACATAGAGTATATATATCATCTTTGCATGTGGTAACATACACAATGGGCCTTTAATGAAAAAAAAAAAGAAGAAAATTGGTGCGTAAAAAGGTAACCATGCATTTTTAGGGCAAAAAATTGTAATTCCACCCAATTATCATGCAAAGCTTATAACCTCCACTCGTAACACGTGCTATCTCGGCTGTTAACCATGCTCCATCACATCTCCCCTCCTTTGTGTATATAAATCTCACTAGTTTTGTTATTATGTATATGTGCCAAATTTCCCTCTCCATACATATGGACCACGGTTAATGGAAATTCGATACAAGGTGACAATTCTTCGTCAGGACAATTTTATCCATTTCTCTTGGATTTGTTCATATGGCTCCCGAATCTATATTCTTCTCCCACCGATTGTGGGGAGATGTTTTAGGACCACACCAATATTAATCATGAATTTCAAGTAGTATATTATTGTTTTGACATTGATCAAGTCTTTGTTTTTCCTTTTGGCCAAAAGATGAAGTCTTTGTTTATTCCTTTTTAATTATTACTCCTTCCCTCCGTTCCATATTATCTGTCCCATTTTGGGACTTTTTTTTTTGTCTAAAATTATTTGTCTCATTTAGATAATCAAAACATTTTTGACTAATTTTTACCTATGTTAAATGCAGAAAAAGAAACACCTGTTAAGTAAAGTTGGGGGTACGTAGTATTGTAAAGTATGATAAAAGTTTTATAAAATTTTGTATTTTAACCGATTTTCTTAATAATTGTGATATGATCAAAATGGACAGATAATATGGGGCGAAAGGAGTATATATTTTCTCGTAAAATTGAAAGCTAGCTATTTTTAGATGAAACAATAGGAATCCATAATCAATATCCTTTTTAACTAGTATTTATGATTAATTCTCTATTCGAATCAAATCGAATTACACTATGCGAATTAAACTCACACAACAATGACTTTTTCTATGATCAAAAACTTGAACTTGATAGTTGATACTATATATCTTGCTTAAATAAAATAAGTACTGTCGTATCATTTAAACCAAACGGTTGATAATTTAAAGCTAGCTAAACATGGGAATCATGATCATTAAAACTGATGATAAAAAGTCCAAAATGAAATACGATACTCTTGTCCTGGCTTTAAGAAAAGAAGAGGGTTGTTTTCTGAGTTGTTCCAATAGAGTGGATCCCATAATCGATCAAACGTGTCAAAATCCACTTGGGTAATATAATTATTTTCTTGATTAATCCTTTTTTATTAAAACCTGTGTAGGGAACAGCTCTCCAATCAATTAAACAGATGTGGCGTTTGTTTATTAGGACAACTAGGTGGGAACTATGAAGATTTGGACTATACATATATTTCTATCATTCTTGTTAAGACACCATCTTCCCCACTAAAAAGGTCACACAAAATTAATTCTGCGATATCAACAAACTGATAATCATAATTAATACAGAGCAGCCCACCCCCGTGGATGTTATATGACCCAAAGAAAAATTTAATAGGGTTTTAGAGTAATATCTACATCTTTATAAGATTTGATTTATTTTAATTTGAAATGCCTCCAATGGGACAGACAATAAGACGAGTAATGGGATGCAATGACGTCAATATTATCTCAAAATAAACCCATAATTTCAACTTTTAAAAGGAAAAGAGAAAGTTGCCCAAGCACGTGTCTTCACACATGATATATTTAAATCAAACTAGGTTTATATAATGTAACGATAGTGTTAAACTAATTATACTAATGTTATACATATTCCATGTATAATGTAAGAAATTAAAATATTGGATTAGATGTAATTTATAATCTTATTACGAAAAGGAAATTTCTAATTAAAAAGGTTTACGTTGATTCCATATAACCTTTACGACTTGACAATAGTAATATATAATATATACATTTAATCGAAATGCATTGCCCACACAGTCATAGTTCCATCGAATATATGATATATCTACAAATTGTATTTTGTAATACTAAATTCCATCTAGTCAGATTGTTAAATATTGAAACTAACCTAGAAGAGATCTCGAGTTTGAAACTTCTCATTTATTGAGGTATAGCCTGATCAGTTCCCTATATCAACCAAAATTTTGTAATAGTACAATCCTGGCATTCTAATTTTGATGGCGTTCAGAATCAATTTAGAATAGTAAAACTTTGTTAATGGTTGTGTTGTGTACTTGTATTGTCTATTGATGATAAAGTGTATAAGCTTCTTTACAATGATTTATGATTGAAATTTGGACAACTTTATACATAAGAATTTATATGATAATATGAAACATGTATCCCCCCCTTTATTAGGGATACATAACAACTTTATACGTATGAAGAAACATGTTCTACTACGTACGTACATTATAATTAAAACACTTTAATTACTACTATTGTTTTTCTCTAGCTAGCTAACAACACATGATGGGGTGGAGCGTATATATGTAACTATCAAAGGGGACTTTGATGAGGACGTGACAATTTGATATTGGATATAAAAAGAGGAGGCTTTTAACCAACGAGAGAGATTTTGGATTTTGTCAGCAACCGGTTCCCACCATTATTCTCCATCATGAAATTGAAAACCAAATCATGCCATATATATTAGAGTTTGGGTGTTTTTTTTTTCTTTTCTTTTATTACTAGAATATAATTTAACTAATAATCTATTACATTTTGTGTCAAAAGAAAAAGGCAATGGTAACAATCAGATTACTGTGAAAATGCGTAAGAAAAACTGTTTAAAATAGGTCTAAACCAATGGGAAACCGGCATTTGTAAAAAGGGAGGTCCCCAACTGCCAACGGCTGCTTTATTTAATCTCAATTGCATGAGATTTTTCGATTTTGGGAGGTAAAAGGGCCAAAAGGGACCCCAACTCATGCACTTGCTTATCTTTAGCACACTAAAAAAAAATACACATGCCCACAACTCTCTTTTTCCCCTAAAAATATTGAGCTTTAAAGGTAGGAATCCTAAGTATAAGCCCAAAAGCCAAAATTTCTTTTCACCTCCTCATCCCCATTGAAAAGTGGGGAAATGTTTAGGGGCTGTGTAGGGTGCAGAATCTAGGGCTCTTTACCAACTCTTTATATTATTTCTTTCGATTTTACATGGCAATGACAAAATTTGGAGGACCCCTTAAAGTTGAGCTTTTGAAGATGATTTTTCGTTGTAAAAACAAACCTCGTGGGGTTCTCCCACTTTCCCTGTAAAAAGTTGGCATTGGCCCATTTACTAAAGAGTTCAAAAGCTAGAATGATATAGGCTGGAAATTTCTCAGATATGGCCTTTAATTGCTTTAATGCTGAATACAAGACAGTAACATTCTCTCCCTCAGTCCATTGGAATATTTGGCTACTTCAAAAAAAAAATGTCCCTATCTATGCTTACACTGTTGCTGATCAGCTCAACATAAAGCCAGTACGTATTTTTATCATATCTTCATCATATATATACGTACCCTTCAATATATTTAAGAATATCTCATAATTATCAAAATCCATTTGTCTCTTTAGATTTTTTACCTAGCATGGACCGCAGCAGATATCATTTTGCAGTAATTTCATTGAGCTGATACATTAATGACTATAAGCAATATATATGGATTTCCATATATATAGATTTTGATCATAACTATATATATGGGGTATATATATATTATAATAATTATAATTATGAAGTGGGCAGTATGTCATTGTAGACTGTAGAGTAAAGCAGATAAAAGATATGTTATATTGTTGTTTTGGTTCGGCTTTCCAACTCACAACTACTCTCTTTGGATGCCATGAAAAGAAATGCTGAAAGGCTTGGGAAATAAGGATGGTATTTGGCTACTCTCGAGGGAGCGTGTCGTCTTCCTTCTTTATATAATTTCGACTTTGTCATAGTGCCTGTCCCCTGGACCTCCCATTTTCAAAGAGTGGAGACAAAAGGAGTCGTCTATTTAATCATCAACATTCAATAGCATATATCTCCTTGATTTCCTTCTCCTATTTTTGTTCTCTTCGTAATTAAACGCGATCAAATTAAGATAATGTGATAGTTGAGTCTATATGTATCAGATCAAATATCCATGTTTAGATCAGTTAAATGCATTAACTAGATGGGAGAGGAAATGATCATTAAGGAAAGAGGACTCAGTTTTGGTCAGCATACATGCCATATGGTAAGAAAAGAAAAGCTAGGGATGCCAAAAGGTAACAGCTGTTTAGCCGAAAGCTTGTACCTGCTGAATTTGTATTATAAAATGATGGTAATATTTAAAAGTTTATAAAGGTTTTCGGAAGTACAATAAAAACGTTTAGATTAGACTGATTTTGGGGGTGCATGCATCGGTTATTGGTTAATGTCAAAACCAAATCTTTCTTTAATCATAACAATTTTTTTTCTTAGATGTCTGATTAACATTTCCACTAATCACATCCTTTTTTTTTTACTTGATTTATATATAGTCTGAAATTAAGAGTTCGGCACTTTATCGTAGATATCATTTAATATTTATCTGATGAGGATCATATTATTACATTTCATAATATATATATATAGATATATATATATATATATATATATATGCAAAATGCATTATATAGATGATCAAATGTGACTAGCCTCATCTGATCTAAGAAATTGCAGGTGCAAATAAGAATTTTGTAAAGGAAGAAAAAGTGAGCCAAAATATCTATGCAAGTGCATTCCAACTCAAAACCCCACCTCAGAAAATATTTTCCAACTTCGCGACGAAAGGGGAAAAGGGGGCATGGAGCAGTAAGAAATTCGCTGTTTGAATCATATGGGAATAGATATAATCATATAAATATATATGCCACTTTGATACATTACTGTCAAGAATAGAAAAGTAATAGTATTATTAACATGGCTTTTGAATTTGTCATTTGCAGCAGCAGAGATTTAAGAATGAAAACGTGTTGTTTGTGGAGCACCTAGTGCATATGGATGGGGTATGGCATCCAAACTTTTTCAACTAATTTTTGGTAAGGAAAAGAAAGACGGCTTTGAAAACCAATACCTATTAGCAAAAGCCCTCCTCTTATATTAAGATTTTAAGTTTATCTAAAGGCACAACATTTCACATTGCTTTGTATAAGATATATACCATATCGACCCATTTATTAGACATGTACCCTTTTCAACTAACTTTGGAAATTTGTTTAAAGGTTCTTCCTTCTATTGGTTTCTTAATTGACTTGAGATTTAATTAGCCGGTCTCTCTCTCATTAGTAATTACACATCTATACATCCATCAATCTATACATCTATATAATGCACCGAATTTATTTAAAGGTTCTTCTTTCTATTGGAAAGGAAATTTTCCTTTTTTCCAGAACAGATGGTGAGGGGTATTCCGATAATTTCATATATCCGGTTTTTTCGGTATTTGGTTTGATGGTCAGGCTGTTTTGGGAATTTTGTAAAAAAGTTACTCCATAAACTAATATTTTTTGGCCGGATTATTTATGGGTCTCATTCTCCATAAACTAATATTTTTTGGCCGGATTATTTATTTAATGATCCTTATAGTTTTATGCTATTTAATCCTTTACAATTATGAGTTGGATAATTTAACACATTGCCTTTTATTTCTGTATTTTTTGTTATATTTGACCGATTAAGGTGATTCAAGTGTCTATTAAGATGTAATTTCATACTCTACAACTTCCATGAAGGACTCAAAAGTCAATTTTTGTGTTTCGATACTAAAAAATGCTTCTGAAATTTGTTGGTTTCGATAGCCGGTCTATTCAATATTGTATTATTTTCGGTCCACGTGTCCGATTAAGGTTGTTTAAGTGTCGGTTAAAATGTTATTGCATGATCTATGGCTTTCATTAAGGGTGATTGATGATTTTCATGGAGGGTGTAAGAGGGAATTTTTATGTTTAGTCTCTATAATATTTTTTGTTGGATTATTTATCTAATGACCCTCATACTTTTATGCTTTATTCTATTGAAAACTTTACAATTATAGGTCGGATGATTTAACGTTTTGACTTTTATTTTTGATTTTTTTTTCTATTTGTCCAATTAAGGTGATTCATGTGTCTATTAAAAGGTAATTTCATTATCTACAACTTTCATGAATAACTCAGAAACCAATTTTAATGTTCCAATTCTAAAAAATGCTTTTGAAATTTAGTGGTTCCAATTGCGGTCTATTTCATATTGTAACAAAAGCAAATTGCGTTTCTCCAACAACTTCAGGTAAAACATGGCTAAGCCTTTTGGCAAGCACTTTGGTGAGGATTTTGTATAAACACCTTACCAAACTAGTAGGCCTATATTGGTCAAGCCTTGAAGCTCCATTGCATTTGGGGATAAGAGTGATGAAAGAATTATTTATACCAGCATTGAAAGAGCTGTTTCTGCAGAATTCGGAGAGAAAATCCACAACACCCTTCTTCAACATACTCCAGTGCTTCTTAATAAAAGAAAAATTATACCCATCAGGCCCTGGAGCTTTATTTACCATCATAGTCTTTTACAGCTTCAAAGACTTCTTCTTCAGAAACATCTCTTTCTAACCATTCAACATTCAACGCACTGACTTGTTTAAAAGCAACATCAATATCGGTAGACTTTGTTGCAGTTCTTTTATTGTAAAAATGCTCAAAGAAATTCGAAATAACCTCTTTTAACTCCTTTGGTTGCTTGTAAGTCTTCCCATCCACCTCAATTTTAAGAATAAGATTTCTCCGAGCTCTGCAGGAAGCCACCAATTGGAAGAACCTTGTGTTTTTGTCACCCTCCATCAACCATTTCAATCTCGATTTTTGGAACCATGATCTCTCCTCATTTCTATATAGTCTCCACAACTCATTTTTTTTCTAGAAAAGCGAATTGCTAACATCTTCCTTAATGGTATCCCGCTACAAGGACAACTCCAAAGAGTGAATTTCATTTTCATAAGCTTCAATTGTCTTCAGATCAAATCTCCCAAAATCAGAAACCCATTTAATAATCTTCGATTTCAACATGCGAAGCTTTTGAAATAGATCAACATCTATACTACCACCAATATCCGCCCAAGACTCAGCAATCATCTCACGAAACCCATCAATTTCCATCCAGTGATTAAAAAACCTGAAAGGTTTTGGGCCCCAATTGATCTTCTCAACGCTGAGCAAAATTGGATTATGGTCAAAGATGGACTTCGATTTAGATGTTTGCTTCAAATATGGAAAAATGAGTAAGATTGCCGTACTCACCAAAAACCGATCCAATCTGCTAAAAGACCTATTATTCCCCCAAGTGAACTTGGCACCAGAGAGTGGAAGGTCCATAAACTGCATTTCATTAGTAAAATCCGAGAAAGAGCGAGGACCAAAATGGACATCGACTCTCCCAATCTTTCCTTCGGATTCAAAACAGCGTTGAAATCACCCCCAAGAATCCATGGCAGCTTGAACTGAGACTTGATTTCAACCAATGCACTCCAAAAGGCATCCCTTTTCGGTACATCGTTTGGGGCATAAAGGTTGCCGATAACACACTTGAACCCACCTCTTTCAGAGCACCCACACAAATAATAAATCTCTGTTGAATAAGAAGTTCCTCTAATTCAAAAAAATCATCACTCCATATTGAGATTAAACCCCAGTGGCACCCACAGAATCAGAGAATCTGCTGTTGAAATTGTCTTTCCCCCAAATTGTTCTGAGCAATCTATTGTTAACATCCCCTATTTTACACTCCTGGAGTAATAAAAAATCAACATCAAGCCAACCTATCAGGGACCGAACGACACACCTCTTTTCCTTTCTGCCCAAACCTCTGACATTCCAAGATAGTAGTTGCATCATCAACAGAAAACCCACACAAAAAACACAACCAGACATATAACCTTCAACCATTGAGATCAACCAGATGATCGAGACAATATGGTCTCTGTCTTCTTGGAAGGAAATACCTAAGGCTCCGCAAACATCGAAAGTGGCTTCAAGATTGGTGTTGATTATTTGATTTGATAGGAGAATTGGTAATGATGAAGTAACTTAGTCTTTTTTTATCTTGAAATCTAGATCATACATTTGTGTTGAATGAAATCAATGCACTTATAATTTCTTTCAATTTACTTGTACTGTGAACATTTAAGCATGAACTTAAGATAATAACACCACAAGGAATTGTTTAATGTCAATAATACAGTGAAGCCTTGCAACATTTAGGTCAGTTGTTTTGCAAAACCTAATTTTCCTTGGATCATTCTTGATAGAAAATTGGGAACTTGAATCAATATTAAACTGGTAATTGCAGAATTCATATTCAAGACATAAATAGTCAAATTCCCCCACTAAGCTACCAACTCAAGACCACAAATTAATGATTTATACTCTTCTTCCTCAGTTCAAAGATAATAGGAATATCAACTTTATAAATTATAATAGAGGACCTCTACTACTCAAAATCAAACATTCTCATTTCGCCAAAGCACTTGTGTAATATAAAACATAACAAAGCACAACCTACTGCTTTCTATAGCCATTCAACACTAGTCTTGACATAAGGGTTGTTTACAATAAACCAGCGGATTTTAGAGCAGTTTTAAATTCTTTCTCACTCCTCCAGTCAGCCACCTGCACCCAAGATATGAGGATGTATTAGATGAATATGAAAAAGAAAATGTAACATTACTAATATGTAACCCAAGATATAAATTTATGCCACCTAAACCCTTTTTCCGAGAGAAAATTATAAGTGAGGATGAATTTAATTGGTGGAACGACGGTGGGGTTTTTTTTTTCCTTCAAAATTATTGATTTTCTTTATTTTTCTTAAACTTTTAAAAATAATAAAATAGATAGAGTGCATAAAACTGATTTTACTTAGTGGAAAATATAATTTAACCTTACACTAAATTTAGGAAAATGATAGTTCATTACACTTTAGGGGTAATTTTAATCTATTATTACACCTAATGATAATTCACTATATTTATTTTGAATTATTTGATACACTGTCGATAGAGTTTTTAGACTCCACAAACGGATTAAAATGTTGACACATACCCTATATGGTAATTAATTATGTATTTAATATTCAAAATTAATATCAAAGGGGACACATATCAAGTATTAACACTTTAACCTAGCATATGCAATCTACTAAACTTCGCTGGTAATAGATTGTATAATGTTTCCACTTATTTGTAAAATAAATCGATTAATAAAAATATTAAATAAATTTAAGTATTAAACATTAAAAGAATTCAATGTTGACCCAATTGACCCGAAACCTGAGTGACCTGAGGCCAAAACCCGAACATGCCTAACCCGAGACATGGCAAACCCGAGACCCGAATAACCTGGAACCCGCAATACCCGAGACCCGAATAACCTGGAACCCGCAATACCCGAATGACCCGAAACCCGAATGGCCCAAAACCCAAATAACCTGAACCTAGATCACCCAAAACCCGAATGACCCGAGAAACTTGCCTGACCCTTTTGACCTGGACCTAGATGACCCGAACTTGAAATCTGCCCAACCCAATCATTTGACACCTCTAATCCTTATCGAAATCCGTTAACTTTTTTTTGTTCTGTTAATTCTTTTTTTGCCATTAATTCCGTTAACTCCTTTTGTGTCCTTAAATTTTTGTGTTGTTACCTACAATTGAAGAGCTCAAAACCTTATTATAAACAGTGTTGTAAGACCTGACCAGGCCCGGTTAGCCTAGGACCTGATGGCCTCTCTAGGCCCGCCTAGAAAGGGGTGTCACCCGGACAAATTTTGGCCCGGTCAAAACTTGGTCAAAATCCAAGTTGACCGACAATTTGTCAGGCATCCAACCTAAAACTATTTGGCAATAAGTGGAGAGGCCCAGCCTGTATATAAGGCACTCAGTCATGTCACACTTATACGATGTGGGATATTACCACTCTAACACGCCCCCTCACGTGTAGCCTGGAACAACACATCGAGTCTACACGTGGACAACCGAGTCTGGGGCAACATGATAGACCTGAGTTCTGATACCATGTCAAGCATCCAACCTAAAACCAATTGGCAATAGGTGAAGAGACCCAGCCTATATATAAGGCACTCAGTCATGTCACGCTTATACGATGTGGGATATTACCATTCTAACACGATTGATCCGAACTCGGACCGGTTGAACTGATTTTATAACTTGAAAACTATTAGCCGTCCGATCAGCCCAGTTAGCTCGAGACTCGATGGAGTCCCCAGCTCAAAGAGGATCACCCGTAGGAATGTTGACTCGGTCAAAATTCGAGTTGACCGATGGTTGAACCAGTTTCATGACTTGAAAAAAAAAATGTTGAAAATATTTGTAGTTGGTGGGTTTTGAACTCATTACCCCTTTCTTGTAAAAAAAATACCCTTACCACTGCACCAAGTTTATTATTTTATTAAGTTTTTACTATATTTAATCTTTATCTTATAAGGAACTAATATTTTAATTAAAATATTTTTTGTCGTCTTACCCGGTTCATCGTCTGGGCCGGTTAGTATTACAACATTGATTTTGATTATAAGGCTCAAACTTCAAAACCCTATTTTGTGAAAAGAAAAAAAAGCTAAATTAAGAAAATGTCATCATCCAAGGATATTGTCCAGATCTGCGAGCACTGCGACAAATCAATTCAATTAGAGAATCAGCTTACTTTCGTCACATGTCACAAATCGAAATGTGCAGCGGTAACTTCTCATTCCTCTTTCAATTTGATTTCAATTTGATTTTTCTTTTTTTACCAGTTTTCAATTTGATATGACATTACGGTAACTTCTCACTTTTCTTTGAATTCAATTTGACATATTTAATTTAATTCTCACTTTTCTTTGAATTTGATTTGACGTTTCTAATTTGCATCACTTCCGTCTTTTCTTCTTCCTTTCAGTTACAACAATAAATGTAGTTACTAGTTACAAACTGATATATAATTATAATATTTATTCCCTTTTCAGGCTTTGGATGAGAGATCAAGGATGAAGCTCATCAAAGCAACCCAAGCTGCTTATGAGCTTTGCGCTGAGGTTCGCGAGACTTACAACCCAAAAGCCCAGAATGACCTCCTGACCGATGCTTAAACCAGTTTCATGACTTGAAAAAAAATGTTGAAAATATTTGTAGTTGGTGGGTTTTGAAGTCATTACCTCTTTCTTGTAAAAAAAATACCATTGTCGCTGCACCAAGTTTATTGTTTTGATAAGATTTTACTATATTTAATCTTTATCTTATAAGAAACTAATATTTTAATTAAAATATTTTTTTGTCGACCTGCCCGGTTCACTGTTCGGGCTGGTTAGTATTATAACATTGATTTTGATTATAAGGCTCAAACATCAAATAGCCTATTTTGTGAAAGAAAAAAAAAAGCTAAATCAGGATCATCATCTAAGGATATTGTCCACATTTGCGAGCACTGCGACAAATCAGTTCAATCAGAGAATCAGCTTACTTTCGTCACATGTCACAAATCGAAATGTGCAGCGGTAACTTCTCATTCCTCTTTCAATTTGATTTTTTTAACAGTTTTCAATTTGATTTGACATTACGGTAACTTCTCACTTTTCTTTGAATTCGATTTGACCTATTTAATTTAATTATCACTTTTCTTTGAATTTGATTTGACATTTCCAGTTTGCATCATTTATGTCTTTTCTTCTTTCTTTCAGTTACAGCAATAAATGTAGTTACTAGTTACAAACTGATACTCCCTCCGTTTCAATTTCAAGGGCCACTTTGTGTTTGCACAAAGATTTAGGGAAATTGATATTCATGAATTACTTTACATTGTTTACCCTTGGGTTTGATATGGAAGTGGTGGGTCCCATTTAAAAATTGGTTTTATGATAAGGGTAAGGATGGAAAAGTGTTTTCCATTATGGGAAAGTGGACATTGATTTGGAACATCCAAAAATGACAATGTGGCAATTCAATATGAAACGGAGGGAGTATATAATTATAATCTTTATACCCTTTTCAGGCTTTGGATGAGAGATCAAGGATGAACCTCATCAAAGCAACCCAAGCTGCTTATGAGCTTTGCGCTGAGGTTCGCGAGACTTACAACCCAAAAGCCCAAAATGACCTCCTAACCGATGGTTGGACCAGTTTCATGTCTTGAGAAAAAATGTTGAAAATATTTGTAGTTGGTGGGTTTTGAACTCATTACCCCTTTCTTGTAAAAAGAATACAATTGCCACTGCACCGAGTTTATTGTTTTGTTAAGTTTTTACTATATTTAATCTTTATCTTATAAGAAACTAATATTTTAATTAAAATGTTTTTTGTCAGCCTGCTCGGTTCACCGTCCGGGCCGTTAGTATTATAACATTGATTTTGATTATAAGGCTCAAACGTCAAAACCCTATTTTGTGAAAGAAAAAAAAAACAGCTAAATCAGAAAATGTCGTCATCTAAGGATATTGTCCAGATCTGCGAGCACTGCAACAAATTAGTTCGATCAGTGAATTAGCTTACTTTCGTTACATGTCACAAATCGAAATGTGCAGCGGTAACTTCTCATTCCTCTTTTAATTTGATTTCAATTTGACTTTTCTTTTTTTACCAGTTTTCAGTTTGATTTGACGTTACGGTAACTTCTCACTTTTCTTTGAATTTGATTTGACGTTTCCAATTTGCATCACTTCCGTCTTTTCTTCTTCCTTTCAATTACAACAATAAATGTAGTTACTAGTTACAAACTGATATATAATTATAATCGTTATTCCCTTTTCAGGCTTTGGATGAGAGATCAAGGATGAAGCTCATCAAAGCAACCCAAGCTGTTTATGAGCTTTGCGCTGAGGTTCGCGAGACTTACAACCAAAACGCCCAGAATGACCTTTTTCGACTTCGTCTGCCCTATTTTTAAAATAATTTTATTTCACTTTCTTCTGCTTTTGAATTTGATTTAATTGCTGGCGCTTTTTTTTTGTACAAGTTCAAATTGTAAATTAAGGATAATAATAGTTAGTTTTGTGCATTGTTGCCTTGGCTGCTGCTTTCTGTACTTCCTTGGCCAGGGGGTGTGTTCCTGTGAAAATACCAAAACTTTGATATTTCTTGATGAGCAGTAGAATATCCTGTAGGATCCGGCTTTTGCTCTAGTGGGCTCTATTTCCTACCTTGGTCCTTGCACCAAATCTTTGTGATTCCATGTTGCTGCATTCTGCTCAGCATATCCCTTGTCACTAGTAGTTTTGCCATTGGGTTACCATCAGCGTGAATACTCTAAGCTAATATGACTTTTCCATTAACCGCCCTTGCAACTGCTGCTCTTCCATACCAATTAAACCATTGCTTCTTTTCAATTGTTAAAAACAGCCACCATTGATTGGCGTCTATCTCTGGTAGGTGGTTGATCTTGGGCAATGTGAGTTCCTCAGATGCTTTCTGATTATACTGTCTTAACCCATGAATGTGCATTTCTTCTGTCATAGCCTCATAAATTTGACTGCTATATGGGTGGATTCCTTCAACAGTCCTCTTGGGTTGGGTTTTATTCCCTGGAAAACACTCTCATTCCTTTGTATCCAAAGCATCCATAATGTACAAGTAAAACTCACTACAAACCAGTAATTTTCTTGAAGTTTAGCTCCTTCTCTATTTGACCATTGTAGTATCCATTGCCCCATGTTGATATTATCAAAACAATCAGTTCTTGCACCAAGGTTTGATCCATACCATATCGCTCTTGCAAATGGGCAAAGCCGGAAGAGGTGCTCCAGAGATTCGTCTCCTTGGTCACAAAGTTTGCATTCCTTGTCCCGCCCTATGTTTCTTCTTATCAATTCACACTTAATTGGCAAGCTATTGGTGCATATCTTCCATAGAAAAATGATCATCTTGAAAGGAATTTTTAGCCTCCAAAACACTTTCCATTCTTTTTTATTTGTGAAGTCCAAATTATCTCCTTATACCTCAGAAGTTATCAATTTGTAGGCTTCCTTGACTAAGAAAACTCCAGAGAAATGATCCCTCCACACAATCCTGTCTTCTCCACCGTGGGTAGAAATCGTTATTTCTCTTAGCACTATTGCCTCCTCGGGTTCGAGTAATAGGTTCACCAACCAATAATCCCACTAATTCTTCTTCCTGGGACACATAATATTCCGAACTGGTACTCCTTCGCTGCTGCTCTGAGCCTGATCTATTCTCATTTCCAGTTTGCCATCTCTGATCCATAACTTGTTACCAACCCATGTTTGCACTGCCATTCCTTTTAGGCATACATCTCTGCCCATGAGAATACCAGTCCACATCCAGGTGTCCCCTTGCTTGGGTTTAACTCTTGTTAATATAATAATAGTATCATAATATTCTTTCAAATCTGTATTGTTGATGTCAAAATGTGTTGTGGCCTAATAGAAAATGGTAGTTTTAACCAGTTTGTAGAAGTGGAGAATTGTGATAGGATCCCTGATTTTGATCAAGGGAAACCCTTTTCAATGTTGAGTTAGTACAAGTCCAATGTGTTTAGAGTTTAAAATGGGTCAATATATATGTTAAATAAGGTTTCGGATTTGAAACTTGTAAATGGATGAAATAAGCCTTAGGTCTAAGAGAACTTACCTCCATTTAGAGTCTGACACAACTTGATTCCGAATTAATTGGATTTAACATGAATTACTGGACACCGGATAATTCATAACAAAATATAGACAGTGGAAATGATGAGCTCATACCTTGTTATCCCTAAATATATATTGGAGGACCTTTTCAGCCTTGGATGAAATTGGGCCTTTGGCCCATTTTATACACGCCCAATAGATGTTTAGATCAAAAGTCAAAACCCTACGAAGAGGTTTACAATTGATTTAGTGATGTTTGAAAAATTAAGAATGATCAACAATAATGAGCACCCAATACCAACGCAAACAGGCCCAAACAAGCAATTGCTCAGTCCAATTCCCAGCAAATTAAAAGTCCAACTCCCAACCTCACGGAAGTGACGAAATCCATCAACCCAAATGGCGTCTTCGTCATCGTGGGTCTCTACCCAGGCACCGTTAACTCCCGCCAAAACCTCAAGCTCCACCACACTTCTTATCCTACGCACTCCCTGCTTTATCCTACGCCCTCCTTCGAACCCATCCCTTTCTTTCTCTTCCTATAGCTTCACCCCAAAACCCATCTCCACAAAACCCTTCCCCAGCCGTCTCAGAGCTTCACCGCCGCAGAATTATGTCTACCCTGACCCTATCCCCGAGTTTGCCAAAGCCGTAAGTCTATACTCTTTTCTACTTATATAAGAAAAATTGGAGTCTTTTATGAAAATATGAAGCTCCGTTGGTTCATTTTCGTTGGTTATTTTAATGGTAATTTTTGTCTTAACAGGAGACCCAGAAGTTTAAAAGTGCGCTGTTCAAGAAGTTATGTAAAGACAAAGACACATTTGGTGATGATCTCGATGCTGTCATTGATGTCTGCGTTGAGGTAAGGATTCTTCTCTTTTTTCCTTTTTTCAATTTTCATCTTCTATCTAATTTAATTGCTAGTTTCATGCCCCCTTTAAGTGACTATTAGAATTCATCTGGATATTGTTATTGTTTAATCTTTATACTTTTTAATGAACAATAAGTCAAGACATTGCCCCATTGCACAATGTTATCTAACTTGTAATTTCTGCAAGATATCAATTATGAACCCTTAAACATGCTCATGAATGTGTAAGGCTCTCCCTAATTAGAAAAGATAAAGGTTGTTGAGAGGTGCCTTTCATCACATTATAAGCAAAACATGGAATGGAACTGCTTGTGAAAATTGATATGAATTGAAAACTTTTGTTATCTCTGCATAATATGAAGGGGTAACCCTAAGGAAGTTCTTGACTAATATATGTTCTTAGAGTTGGATATAAGGAAATTATTATGAATGAAACAGGACTGCATGCTATTTATATTGGTGAAAGAGTCAGTCTATAGTTCATTAGTGTATTTAAAATGCTAAGTATCTCTAGAGAATATGTATGGCTATATATTATGCAAGTATCACATATTTATTTTAGAAAATCCAAGAATTGTATAGTGAAGGATACTGATAGAGCATGACTGCAAGTGGCTTTAGCATTTTGATAGTGCAAGTGGATTCATCATGCTTGAAAGATGTTATTCTTCTGTTGATAACTGTTGATGCAACATGCATGTGGTCCTGAAATTGACATTATTTTGTGAACTGGGTCATGTCTAGCTTATTTTAATCATAGCTTGAGTTGAGTGTCATTGTTGATCCACCTAGTTAAGTAGGTTAACTACCAACCTTAACAAAGCTGGGGAAATTCTATTTGTAATGGAGTCTTAGTCTGCAAAGCTCAGGCGGGTCAATTAAAATTGCAGTTGCTTTTCTCCTTATTGTTCTTTCTTTATTCCTCTGCCTTTTTTTTAAGGGAAGGGGGGTTGGGGTTGAGAAGGTTGATAGGATTTTTCTGCCAAATGAAGTGGTAGAAATGTGTATAAAATGGGCACTTGGAGAGGGGAGCGGTGGGGGTTGAGGAGTATATGGGGTGATAGTGTTATGAAAATTACATAAAATATAACACTTGGCTGATATGCTTTTGCTTTCTTCTAAACTGGGTATTATTAAGTATGCACTATTCTATATTGTAGTAAAGACAGAACAAGCTTTGTAACCAAAATTCAAGCATGACTATATTATCATTTACCGTAGCTTGATTTTTTTGCTTTCTTCTCATTGGAGAGTCAAATGGATTATTCCATTCAAATGTGCATTTCTGAATTTAAAGGGAAAATGCAGTATGGAGATTACGATCAGTAAATAAGCTTGCCGTTAACAAGTTGAGCATGTTGATTCGCAACCCTTTTTTTAAAATATTTCAGTGCAGACAACTTCCATAACACCTTTAATTCATTATTGCCTTTCTCAATAATGATCTCTTCTAAATCAAATATTTGTTCATCTTTTTGAAAGGCCTGGATTTTGCTTACTTGGTAATAGTTCAATAATTGACCCAAAAAGAAATATCTGGTATTACAATAACTGATCAGTCTTTTCCTGACAGCTACTGCCACGTTGTTCTTTCTGTGCGTGTTTGGCCCAATGTTGGGATTTCCCTAAATTAAGCTTTAGCTATATGTGATGCTTAGTGTTGAAGGCTCTACATACAAGATTCAAGTTTTAAAGTTTTAGTATGAATATTTCTGAAGCTTACTATATCCTAATGTTTATTTTTTAATCCAAACTATTTCCTAATGTTGAAAAAACAGGTATTTGGCTGTTTCTTGCACAATGAGTACGGAGGACCTGGAACATTGTTGGTGGAGCCGTTCACCGATATGTTCGTAACTCTAAAGGAGAAGAAATTACCTGGAGCACCTGCAGCTGCACGGGCAGCCTTGTTATGGGCCCAAAACCACGTTGATGATGACTGGGAGGTTTGGAACTCATACTCACAGAAGTGATTTCCACAGTAATTTATAATTTTTTTTTTTAAACTTCATCATCACTTTGTATTGTAGTATGTAACTGATCAAATTTGAAATTTGTATCATGAAAGACCTAATTTCATATCAAAACATTACTTCTAAGTTGTAACAGTGTAAGATTCAATGCTCTCCTGAGCTCAGAAACTATACAGATGTTTATTTTTTGATACAGATTTCAATTTGGGAGCTGTGATTGCTATTAAAACTCTGGGTTACCACCTTCATTCATTCAGTGAATTTCTAATGCCCATGCTTTAGGCTTTCATACATGAAGAGCATCATCAAATGAAAGAGGCCAACATCAAAAACCAATCTGCACTTCCGAAATGAAACCTGAAAACAATACCATCAAAGTCCAGCCTCAGAGATGCTCTGTAATGAAGGCCGCCATGATTTTGACCTCAGTGCAGCAGCATTCGCAGGTGTTGCCTTTGAGCGTTGTCTTTCATGCTTTATCACCTGGAAAGTTTATTCATGAGCACATTAAGTATTTATGCATGACATAAAAAAGAATGAAAGATAGAAAACATGAAAATCATTTTTGCTGATATTTGTTGCTATTCTGTTTCTACTTTTCTGCAGATGGAAACTTAATCAAATATTTCTTGTCATCCTTTAGACTTTAGAGGTGGTTCTCCCTCATGTGATTATCATGCTTAGCTTATGGGGTTTGAGGAGCTTCACAGACAAATTGCTTTTGTAGGAAGATCATATTTAAAAGGTGATTGATTCCCCCCCCCCCCCCTCCCTTTTTTTTTCTCTGCATTTTATTGTTTGGAAATAAATAGTGCTATTCCTTGAAATAGAATTGCCAAAATATCAAGGACATTAAGTTGCACATGACAGCCAGTTTCCCGTATCAGAGAACTGAAACTTGTAAAATAAAATAAAATAAATTAGTATTGGTAAGGGCACACTTAGACATACCTGGCAAGTCTTCTCCCTGTCGGACTCTCCTTCCGACTCAGGTCCTGAACTTTGGTTCTCTTGTCTGATCTGCTGCAACTTTTCATTTGATTCCAGCTGCTGCTGCCTTCTGGTTTTCGCATACTTCTTCGCTCTCAAAACCTTCATCACTTCTGCAGCCCCAGAAAAGAAAATAACATTAAGTTTCTTAATCATAAACCAAGATACATGAACTGAAAACAGGGAAGTATGATCAAAGGATATAGTACCTTGAGAAGTGATAAGCCGGTAAGCATGGCCGAGGGCAAGAGTGTCGCTAGGCCGGAGAAGCTTAACGCGGGTGAAACGAACAGTCTTTTCATCCTGTTGCTTATGATTCTCTTCTTGATGATCAGACACAGGCGGTAATGGAATGATGAGTGAAACGTAATGGCCTGGATTTAGTCTCATGACTTCACTAGCTTGAATAGGCCAATATAACCTCTCTATTCTTCCACATGGATGCTGTATGACCAAAGCAGCTGCATCAATGGCTTGACAATTCCCCATGATCTCTCTCTTTTGCTTTCTCTTTTTTGGTGTGGAAAAATGGGATTAATTAGGAAAATAGAGAGGAAGAAGATTGAAAGATAAGGAAGAAGGAAGGAAGGAGGTTAAGTAAGCAGAAGTCTCTTTCTATACAGCTCCCCACCACCCTACGGATATAGTAATAAGAGTCTCACTCAAGCAGGCCGTCCCTCATTTCCCAACTAACTTATTCTACGTTAGGTCAATTCACATCAAATTGACCTTATTCAGAGCGGCAAAATTTAGAATACGATACATATATTTATACTAATGCACATTAGTGATTAAGCAATGATAAGTAATATTTAAGTACGTAGTTATTTATTTATTTATTATAATAGACCATTGGCGTAGTAATTTTTTTATTTTATGGCCAAATGGCACCGGCACACGGGCCTCGGAAGGCGGCACGAGCTCCACGTGGAGAGATGACAGGGTCGGCGGTGTCGACGGGGTCAAGAGAAGGGTGCAGATAGGATCTATAAATCTTAGTGTCTAAAAAAATAATGTAAGCAAAGGGTTTGATCTTAGCCAAGCATGCGTGTGAGGGAGATTCCTTTGGCTTGACAAATACACCCCACCACCTTATCCATGTCATGCCTAGTCCCTTTGCCCTTTAGGCTTTCATGTTTCCATTCAAATCTCCTTAAAATTCAACCCATTGCTTTGATTTTGACTACCCATGATGAAATTTTACCATGAGAGTACATTGGAAAAGGTAAACTTTGATTTTTCTAAAAATTATTCACTTCATTCTTATCGACTTTTAAATTAAATCTGCCTCATTCTTTTATCAATGGGCGGTGTTTATTTATTTATTTTGTAAAAGTAACATTTAAGGAAAGAAATTTAAAAATGGGCACATTGATTAATGTTGCACATAGACTAATATTGTGTGCTTTGTTTAAGTATTGTATCACTATGGGAAGTAAGTGGTTGGGGGCAAATAAAAGCATCCCACTTTCTTGGTATGGAATATTGAAACATTAAGCACAACTTTTTGTAAAGTTCCAAAGGCCAATGTTAATTCAAGTAAAGTTAAAACTCTAATGCTCAATGTGACATATCATCTAATCCTTAATTTGCAAATTAAATAATAAGAAAGTTAATATTCGTGTAAATCTACTTATATAATTAGAACAAATCAAAAAAACAAAAATAATCTACCTTATTATTACTATTAACAATTTATTTCCTAAGGCGGCTGCCGGTGCTGCTCATGTGTCTCATTTGGATAATATGTTGAACCACTTTACCTATTTCTAGAATTATCACTCCCCTTCCCCTATCATTTTACTCAAAACAAAGGGGAAAATTAGCATGAAAATTAGTAATATTTAAATATGAATTGAGATATATTGGAGATTAGGAGGCAAAATCCGAGCAAGTTAAGTAAATAGTCAAGTGCTAAACATTTATAAAAATGAAGCCAATTAATGCATGCCCAAGTGTTTGGGTTCTTCCTATCAGTTCCCTTTTTAATAGTATTTTTTTTGTTGTTGGTGTTGGGTTAAGAGCAAAGCAAAGACCATGCTTTCTAAGATAGGGAAGAGACATTAATCTGCCCTGATGATCTTTGACTATTGTAAATCTTGTTCAGTTCAATTAAATTATTTAAATCCCCAAAGTTTGAAAAAATACATAGTAGTAAAATTTGGTTTCCCATTATATGAATATATATATGAATAATAATAAAAATAATACATTCACATGTGTGTAAACATCTTGGATTAATGTCAGTCCATATGTATGCCATGTGAGGTGTTGGGGAGATCTCTCATCTCAATTTCACATATTAAATGATGAAAATGGACTATTTCTTGTTCAAACATGACCCTTGTAGGGGACTACAACCCCCCCTAATTTGTTATGGATTTTAGGGCAGGGTAACCCTTAATTTCATTTTAAAAATAAATGCAGGGGCAATGTTCCTTTATTATATAGTATTTCCCTATATTTAGAGGACAGCAATTAATATTAAAAAGAGAAATAGTGGTGGGTGGAATTTAGCATCTAAAATGTTCATAAATTGTGGGGGCAGCAAACTTAAATTAGGTCTTGTATGTCCGTATCTTGGCTCTTAAACATTCTAATTTCTAATTAAAACCTTTCTCTCCCACCAAACACTTTAGGCTGATGAAGGGTCTCTGGCTAAGTGGGGTTATAGTTTTTTTTCTTTCTTTTTAAGGACTTTATTTTTTTGACGTTCTTTTTTTTTGGGTGACTTATTTTTTTGAAGTTGCTTTCTCTACATTCTTCTCCCATATACCCCTAAAGTTACAAAGCAATAACTATCTATTTAAGAATAGTTATGAATTAAAGGAATGTCTGTATGAGAAGATTGTTGCAGTACTTATTCAAGATCTAAACGACAATATAGTGGGGAAAGAAACAAACAAAATGGAGGAAAAATGAATTTAACTCATTCAATAAGGTTGGAAAAAGTTCTAAGCGCTACAGTGTATTCAAATTTCCTTATCAAATGGTCGGCACCGCCTATTTCATCAGACTTCAAACTCGAGACCTTTTATAGAAAGTTTCAAAATTTAACCATTATTTTGATGTTCTATTGAGGACAACATATATATACTCTCACACATAGAAGTAGGCCAATTGATTTAGAATTTTGATTTTTCGTTTCTTTTTCTTTATTTTGTCCATTTTCTAATATAAAATTTTACAAACATTTTTAAACCAAAATAATGCAAAATGGTTGACCTAATAAGATTTATATATGTTTTAGCTTATATTAATAATACTTGTGTAGATATATTATTTTGGTCAAAATCTAGGCACTGCCAAGTGCCAAATGCCAAAGTAGTTCTGACCTAAATAATTTATAGTTCATGCTCAAGAGTATTTATTTTAATTTTTCCAATTTTGTCTTTTTCCAATTTTCTGGTTAAGCATGCAAGTGAAATTAAAATAATGATGAAGCTACTTTCAAAGACTTGTTAATAAGGGGTAAACTACATTTGACAATTAGATTTGCAATATTACTTCTTTGAGAATATCAGAGTGACCACGGGTATTATAGCTAGAAGGTCAAAGAAGTGGGCTGGAATATAGCCTCTTTTGTTTCCTAGCTATAAAAAATAATAGGAACAATAAGAAGAAACAAAAGTGATAAATAACAGTTCTCTTGGTCATTTTACCATTTCTAACATTTCTTCTTGAGCTAGTCATCTGGATTTACCCTTTTTGGAAATCTATATAAATCTATAATTTAAATTTGAATTGATAATCTTAAATTTTTAATTTTTAAACAAAATTAGAAAAAAAAATTGATAAATTAAACATTAAAAAAATGAGCTAATAATGGGTAATGAAAACTATATATATACGTATACCATAAAAAAGTATATATGCACTCTTACCAAAAAAAAAAGTATATATGCACGTTATTTTTTTTTTGGTAAAAAATATGCATGTATTTTATATTTCAATTACTAATTTCTATATTAATTACATTAAGATAATAGTTAATAAGTAATTATGTGTGCATTTATCTTTTGGTTGAGGTACTGAAAATCATATATATACACACACAAAATATTATTTATTAATAAAAAAATGCTATAGATAAAATATGTATAAATCGGATGCGGATATAAATTAATATATATATATATGCAATGATTAAATTTAATGCGTGAAATTTGAAATTATTTGACACGTGAACTAGGTCTTAGGGATGCAACCGGGTAGGGTACCCGCGAATTTTGAGGTACCCGTACCCTAACCCTATTATTTTCTAGGGTACCCGAACCCTATAACTACCCGGTTATTTTTTAAAATCACTACCCGTACCCTACCCGTATAAAATATCAACTACCCGTTAACTACCCTAACCCGATAAAAAACCCGAATATTTTTTTTCTTTATAATTAAATAGTAATAAATAGATTAAAATTAAATGAAAAAATTAAACTTAACTTGTATAATTGTAAAACAAAGTTAAAAATTATATTTTTAACAATAAACAAATTGAAATTAGGTTAATTAGGAATAAATTTTAAGTAAAAATATAATATAAAAATAAAAATATAATATTAAATAATTAATTAGTAACCGGGTTCGGGTAATGGGTACCCTAAGATCACTACCCGTATCCTACCCGAACCCGTCACGGGTACTAAAATCACTACCCGTACCCTACCCTAACCCTATTATACAATACCCTAATTCTACTTAATCGGGTCGGGTAGTGCCGGGTACCCTATTATCTACTACCCACTTGCATCCCTAGTAGGTCTATATCAATTAAAATCAATGCAGTTGTTACGATTTTAGAAAATAAAATTTTTAATTCTAAAATCTTTTAATGTAAACTAAACACATCACAATTCAATCAAGTAGCCATTATGATTTTCTCAAGATGAAAATTTTAAAATTGAAATCCTTTATATAAGAGTAGAGGTGATATTTGAATAGAACATTTTCACAAGCTTATGAGGACAGTTGCATCAGTTAAGAGAAAATAAGACATATTGAAGGAGTGATCTAAGAGGTTAGAGGTGAAACATAATTTCTTCTCTTCTTCGTCACACTACTTATCAGACCAAGCTAGCCTATATTGAAGTAATTATTGTTCAAACGAATAGAATATCATCCATATCTCAAAAAAAAAAAAGAATACCATCCATGAACATAGGATTTGATGTGTGAAAAAAGACAACACAAATCAATGGTTTCATTGCCAACTAATTAAAAGGAATTATTGGTATTGTTGGCCACCATTTGAAGAGAAAAAAGTGGGGCAAAACAAATTAAGCAATTGGCGAACACTTTGAAATGACCAGCAAGAAATCCAAAATTATTATATATTTTAATAGATTATAATGGTTGTGTGTGTGCGTATAAAGTAAGTCCAGTTATTAAATTATTTATATTTTCTAAATATAAAATTTGAAGATTTAAATGTAATTTTATTATTTATGTATGTACATATCCAAATAGTATAATAATTTAACCATATCATATATTGTTTGAAATAGTGCTAATGGGAGAGAATAAAACACTCGATATTGGATTATATATTAGTATTTTTAATTTCATAAACAACAATTTGACATGTTAATATATATTTTCCATTATCCTACAAAATAAGTTAATAAAAAGGGTTAATGCACATATAATTTTGTAATTACATTTACAATTCGTATTTTGAGTGTTTTCGGGTTTTTTAGAATAAAAAATATTTTTTTAGTGCTACATGCCTTGGTTCATGATTTCTTAAATTATAAATATACAGTTCAACCAATTCTAACATAGAGTTTCAAAACATATGATACATTATTATCACAAAACTTATTAGTTTAAAAATATATACATAAGATAAGTATAAAATCAGTCCGTGCTATTGCACGGGGCATAAACTAGTAATTATATATTAGGATCTAATAACCTGTATGTGATAAATAAGCCCTATAATTTTTATTACAAACAAATTACCCTACGAATTTTATTTGTTTAATTGTTTGCTCGATACATCGTGATCGAAAACATTTAAGGGTTGTTTGATATTGTTACCATTTTTTGTTTTCTATTGTCAATTTAAAAAAAAAAACAAAACAAAACAGTGAAAACACGTTTGTCAGAAAATTTCTGTTGACACCCTAATTTACAATTTGGGTAAATTTGTAAATGAACTTGTGAAATCAAGATGAGTGGTCCACATTTAATCTCAATTTCCTAGTTTTATCTGGATTTTGACCACCTTGATCCTAAGTCAGATAGGAAAATGATTTATTTTCCTATTTTTTCCTATCACTGGGCCGAAATTATGGAATTATTATTATTATTTTATAATAATAATTATTATTATTAAGTCAGTAATTATGGTCAGATGAGAATTATTAAGTCAGTTATTATGCGATCGTCAAACTCAGCAGAGATTTAATTCTTAGATGACGACCATGGTTAATTGAATGAAAAAACACAAGATGTCATGTCTAACTTAGATATGTGGCATGATATTTTACACTTTAACACTTAAACCCAACCGCCTATGCCCTATATTCGATGATTATCGGATTAGGTCAAAAATCCAACTTTTGCATTTTGTTCAATTAAGGACAATATATCGAAATCGATGAATTGAACATGGAGGAGTGGTGTGATTCCAACAAGGAGCATATCGTGATGATCCTTGACCTCAACTGACTCTCCAGGTCGAATTTCACCTCAATCGGACACAGTATGAAAAACTTCTTCACGGTTTTCAATTAAGGACAGTTTGAGGTGAGAATCCAATTTCACTATGAAGAACATGTCAATTTCGACCTAGACTATTCTCAATGTCATATTAGGTTGGTCAAACCATGTTGGTGAAATTTTTGGTTTATTTCGACTTCATTTGCAGCTTTTGTAAGTTTTTCAATTAAGGACATATGGCTTTCCACCCCAGTTTAAGCCATTTTCTTGATTGATCTCTGTTAATTTCGAACCATGAGCTTATGTTACTCAAGTTATACTTAATTTTGTGGCTTAGTGGTTCATGGTTGAAGTCAGACATGTTTGGGTTGTTTCGCCGTCAGATCAGTTATATCGCGCAGCACAAATGCATTGCAGGACGACGCAGGAAGGTCACCGATGCTTATGGGCTATAAAGAATTCGAAATTGAGGAGATTTAATGTCAAATATTCATCTTTCCATGACATGCAACGTTCTAGAGCTTCCTTGCACCTTCCTGGGAGATTTTCTTGGCAAAATTAGCAGAATCGCAATCAGAATCGATATCTGGAGGACTTGTCGACTAAGTAATTTGGTTTGCCCGAAGTAAAATGTCCATGCCGCCCCCTATATGAAGAGCATGCCCCTAGCTCTGAAAAAACACATCTCAACACATCAAAAATGGCTTCTACGGCTATACACTTGCTCCACGCTTATTTTTTTTTCAGGCTCCGCGCCTTTTCTCTGCAGAAACTCTGCAAAACTCTTCTTTGTTCATCAAGACTTATTCTTCTTGTTTTCCTTATTTCAATTTTGTCTACACAAGATTTTCTCTTTGTAATCCGTTCCAATCGAATCAAATAACAATCTTTTGTTATTTTTCTCTTCTGTTCAATGAAAAACCTTCAATCATTCTTGTTCGCAAGCAATCTGGGATCAATGATCTAAATGTTTCGGTGTGACTTTGATCCAAAACCCTGCAACTCGTTTGATCGTTTAATTTCAAGTTTTACAAAAAGTTTTTGTTATTTTTCTACAAAAATAACTGGCACGCCTCGAACCTCTCTCTTTTCTCAAAGAGATCTAACGTCAAAAGACCTTTTTGGGTGCATAGGGAAAATTTGGTGCAACAATTTCGATTTTTAAAAATTTTGAAAACAGAATCAGTGTTTTGATAAAAAAAAAGTAGGAAAATTTTCAAAACATTAATTTCAAAATACAATCATGAATAATAAGTTATATGTTTCTTCCTCAATTTTTTTTTTTACTTTTTTTTTAATTTATAAACATGCAATATCATTGTATATCTAAACATGTTTTTGTTTTCATGACAATGTAAAAAAAGAAAAAAAACAGAAACGATTCCGATCGAACCCTTAGTATGTATAATATTACATATTGTCTTTCAAATCCTTAAAATTTATTTAAGCAAAGTGCTCCACTGACCAAATTTTGCACCCACGCACCTTCGTTCTTCCCAATTAAAGAATGCGAAGTGAGATATATATATAAATAAGAAAAAAAAAAGAAAGTATTTTCGCAACAATAATTAATGGAACTTCTTTAACAAAAAGTTGGGTATAGTTAATGGAGTATTTGGATGGTCCTTGTAAGTTTTCAACTAGATAATGCAGCATCTCCACAACATTAGAGTTGATGGAAAAAGGAAAAGAACCTTAATTTTTTTTAAATACTACAAAGAATTATGCTTTTATTATTCTTGAAGATTAAGGGAATTTGTCTAATAATTTATCTTATTAATCAAGCCGGCTGCTCAAAAGTTTTTAAATGGCACTAATCAAAACTTCTTATTACTAAATATAAAGTAGAATATTAGTGGTGCTGATCAGAGTTTTATTGTTAAAAAAAAATCCCACCAAATGCTAGTATAGTTTAACATTCAACTTAATTATGTTGAATTTCTCTACTTATATATTGGTTGTTTTGTAGCTTAGTCATGTTCCATTTGATTCGTTAATTCATATATATAACGTGTAAAACATTTTTGGGTAAAAATGTGTAATACTTTACAGTATTAATTAGATTAATTAACTAATTCATAAAAAAGGAGTGCATATATATACCCTTGAAGATAACTAACGCAAATCTTTCTTTCTTTTTTCTTTCTAAATTAAATTGTGCAAACATTACTCAACTTGAAGAGTTGATAAGCATCGATCGGCAAGGTATACCAAAAAAAAAAATACTATAATAGCCTATATATTTTATAGGTTATTATTTTAAAATTTTAATATTGGTATATATAATTTATATGCATAATAATACAATAAAGATGGCAACCTTTCTAAATCATAATGTGGTCAACTTGTAGTTTTAGGTGATCAGCTCGAGGAATTTTTCAAAAGATAATCAGAGTGTCAAGTACTATTTAAGTCCTTTCATAAACTTCAATATATATAACAACTATGACCAAAATGTAATGATTACTTAAAGAGTTAAAAATACATAGCTAAGCTTTCTTCAAAAAAAAAAAAACATAGCTAAGCTTTAGACATTTTATTAGGCTTTTTCCATCGACTATAAAATTTTCTTTCTTGGAAAAAAGAAAAGAAAAGAAATCTTCTAGATTTAAAAAAAATAGAAAGTAAATTAGAAAAAATTGATATGGATCCTCTTTTGGTTCAAATTAAATGTTAAGTATTCTCTATATAAGTAATTATTACATCTAATTCTAACAAAATATACTCTTTTGGCTAAATTGGTAATAGTATTTATGATTTGTGATAAAAGACACTTGAATTCAATACGAAATATATACCCTTATTGACAGGTGATCAAAAATCTCCAAAAAGAATGAGTTTATAAATCTCCAAAACAGTTGGCTTGGCGATTCAACTCAAAGATGAAATTATCATGCTAAACTTTATTCAACCAAAAAGAAAAAAAAACGTAGAATTAGCCTCTTAATTAATTAGACAAAACAAAAAAACTTGAATAGATTCTTCATTGACTAAATTGAAAGATTAAGGACCGAATTTAACGGTGGATAAGAAGAAATTACGTCCTATATGAACATATATAACACACACCTATATGATTCGATATTCGATAACAATTATATATAATCCATAGCTTGACAAAATAAGTAACAAAACTTTCATTTAAAGAGCACCAATTATTGTCCAATTTCCTTGTTTTTTTTACCTCACAATATATAGGACTAGGAGTTGCTGCTAGTTTTGTCTTGACATGAGCAGGAAATATATATAACTGCTGTCAGAAAGTGAAACACTACAAATTTCAACATCAATGACATTTATCCTATCATCAATAATTGAATTGTAACTTTAGATACTATATACATACACATATATATATATACAGTAGCGGAATCAAGGGGGGGCAGCAGGGGCCATGGCCCCCCCCCGCCGCATGAAAGTTTGGTCGAGTATATAAGCTTTGAACCAAAGAAAAATGGTAGATTCATGTTTTGGCCCCTCCAAAATTTTTATTTTCTAATTTGGCCCTTTGTTTTTTTAATTTACTCATAAAATTTTCTAATTTGGTCCCTTAATAAAACTTATAGTTATAATTAGCTCCTTTATGTATATATATATATATATATATATATATATATCAAGTTTCTTAATTTTTCAATCTATTTAAGGATTAATTATTTAGTTTTGTATTTTTTTCTTTATTATATTATATTATAATATTATTACTCATCAAGTTGGTGACGATTTAACTCATAATATTAATTTTGTTTATTTACATTGTATAGTAGTATATATTCTCATATATTATCTTTAACTTGACATTAATTTATCTATGAATATATATAATTAAATTAGATGTTGTTGAAATATAATTTATATATACACATCGGCCCCCCCCCAAAGAAAATTGTCTGGTTCCGCCCCTGTATATATATATATATATATTGCTTCAATTCCAGGACGAGGTTTATGTTTTATCAAATCCCATTAAAGATTTTTACTTTGTTTTGCTTTTAGCATTCACTTTATGTACAATGTTTTGTTTTTGTTCTTAGATTATAACAAGTTGATGAAACATAACCAGCAAAGTCATGTAATTTTGTCTCTTAACCTTTTTTTCCCAAAACAACAATTGACGTTTACAGCCAAATTCATGCATATATATATGCGATGAAAAGGAAATGCCCACTTTTATATGTTTTCTCTTTTCCCATATGACTGATGATTGCAATTGTTCCTTTGCATGCATGTGAAAATTTAGGGCTAATTAATAAACATTTGTTTAATGAAATTATTGATTAGTTAGGCCAACACGACATGTCTACAGTGAAGCAAATATCAGAAATTGACACCACATTACATGGTGGTCTCCTTGTCACCTTGTGATTATGAATTGTATCTAATCAACGATGGGCGCTTTGCCCCATTTTTTTGAGACACATAAAACAGATTATCATCAGCTAATCTATTTATTAATGCCAATGCATGGTTTCATTAGCTGTCATTTAGGTAAACCTAGCTACTATATTGTTTTCCCTTTATTTTCGACTCGAAAGTTCTTGAATCCAGCAAGTCTCTCATTGAGTTAAAAAAAAAAAAAAACTCTCATTAATCTAACATCACATGTACGAAAAGGAAAAACACGATTAATGAATTAGGGCTTCTTAATTACTTCCGCGGCCTCGGGGATCAGTTAAATTTTTCGATTTCCATCTTGCAATTGAAGGAGTAATTCATGAGAGCAAAAATTTACAATTCTTGGAATTTTTTTTAAGAAGGAAAATGTTTTTTAATATAGTACTTTTTAGCTCAATTTACTGAGCACGTCTATTAATATATGAAAATTGTTTCATCCCATTTGGTCTTTAATTAATTCTCCATTGAACATATATATATTATATCCTTTTTCTAAGCTATTTTGGTACACAAATGCTCTAGGATTAGAGGGTGTAGGAATTATAATTCGAACCTAAAACTTGACAATCCTCCTAAAGGAAGTGGGAACCGTTCAAGTTAATTCAAAACGAAAAATGATTAACTTTTCTCACATATATATAGCACGAAAATGGTAATTGAGCATTTGATCCTGGCGGTAGGTACTTGACTCTTAGTTACAATGGTTAGGATTCGATTTCTAACAACCTAGGAGTTATCTTGTTGTTTAGAAAAGTTTCTTAATAACTTTTCAAAGAGCTTTTAATAAGACAAGCTTATGTTGATCAAAGTTGGTACATGCATCGACCAGCTCTAGAGAGTGGGTTTTTTTTTTTTTTTTTTTTCCTCTCTCTCAAAAGAACCGTGTACAAGTAATTAATCATCAAATTATAGATAATGGTTGCTCGAAAATATTAGATAAGTGGGGTCGTACTTGCGCCACATCTTACTAACTTAATTAGAATGAAATTCGATCTCTAAACTTTTCTTTAATTAATGCGTAGTTCATATGGATTTATTTTAGCATAATTGTTGCGACCAGATAATGACTTGTCATAAACTGCAGCATGCATGTCTTTTTAATTTATAAACTGGACTAAACATAAGTTAGTTGATATATATGACAAGAAAAGACACGATAGAAACTAAAGCAAATTGCGCATTTGGCTTGTTGGCAAGCACATGATAAGAAGCATCTTCCGAGCTACTAGATGAGTTCAATTCAAATGTTGTTGGAAAAATGAACTTAATTCGTAAATACCAAAATTAATTTTGAAATTATATTTATAGCGTAGATGATCAGTTGGCAAAATGAATCTCAACTTGTAAATCGGAAAATAAATCTGAATCCGATTAAATTTGATTTAACTGAGAAAATATATCAAAGACCTACACTTGAAGAAACTCATTTCGGAGTAACATAAACCCTGAATAGATCTAATTCAAAATGATTCGAACCTAGGCCATGTAAGAACTAATTAATAAATACCCTACACTTGAAGAAACTCATTTCCGAGTAGCTTAAACATGGAATAAATCTAACTCAAAACCATTCGAACCTAGGCCATGTATAAGAACTAATCAATAAATACTTGATCTTGACCTTTTTTTTTTTGAAAGGCACCCGTTCTTGACCTAAAACCTACATCCTACTCGAACTTGGAATTTGAGCTGAGTTTGAACCCTAAATGTCTCAAATCCAAAATGACCTAGGTTGGATAACTGTAGGAATATCCAAACATGTTCCCAAAAAAAAAAAGAACTCACTGGTTTACCAGTGCCACATGTTCTGTTGATTTCCAGAGGAAAGGTCCAAACATTATGGAAATCACAAATTACAACTTTTTTTTTATGCTTAATGCTAACGTGGCTTACTTTTATACTGACAAATGAACTTGTCACGTTCCGTCATATTTTGATTTCACAGACTATATTGGTTAAAGAATCAAAGCATGAGAGGATGCGATTGTCTCAAATAAAAGTTGAAAGGCAAAATTGTTAGTCGTTGAATAGTTTAAGGGCTTAATGGATAAAAAGCCCATTAAGTTTATTTCGTTTATCTATACTATATTAAAAAGTACGTTCACCTGTAAAACTTTTGAATCGCCCATTATACCCTTATTTTTCGAATATATTTCTTAAATACCATTGTTTAAAGTTTTATAGTTTTACTCAATTAAAAACTCTATTTTTTATTTAATTAAGTTTAATATCATTATAACTATTTTATTTTTAGCAGTTTACTATTTTTATAGTTTTACTCAATTAAAAACTCTATTTTTATCTTATTAAATCTAATATTTTTATACCTATTTTTATTTTTACCATTTTACTAATTTAATTAAAAAACTTATAAAGTTTTTAAAAATAAAAAGAAGAGCAACATGCAATTATTTCATTTGACTTATAAAGTTAGAGGAGTCAATCGGGCGGGTTGGACGGGTTTCGGGTTTGGGTCATCTGGGTACAGATCAAATGAGGCAGGTAATTTTCTCGGGACATTCGGGTTTCGGCTCATCTAGGTTCAGGTTATTTGGGTCTTGGGTCTGCCGGGTCTAGGGTCATGACGAGTTCAGGTTTTGGCCTCAAGTCACTCGGTTTCTGGGTCATTCAGGTTTTGGGTTTTTCGGG
The DNA here is from genome assembly GCA_001974825.2 of Corchorus olitorius. Lineage (NCBI taxonomy): Eukaryota > Viridiplantae > Streptophyta > Magnoliopsida > Malvales > Malvaceae > Corchorus > Corchorus olitorius. Next base: position 43,939 of record AWUE01024432.1, read on the forward strand.
TATAGGACTCGGATTCAATTGAAATTTTATTAAATAAAACATAATTTTAATTTATAATATTCTTGGATCATTCGGGTTAACTTTTCAGATTATTCGGGGTACGGGTTTGTTGGGTCTACATAGGATGATTTCGGGTCGTTTACTTTTTCTGGTAATGACCATGCCAGCTAGGTTGAATAGATTATCGAGTTTGAATCAGATTTGACAACTCTACATATAAATGATTTAAATTATTATTTTAATTTTCTTTTAATTTAAACACGATGTGTCACGTGCAAGGCATGTGAAAATGAAAATTAGTGGATTAAAGTGGAAATTCATTATTTAAGAAACGGTACATGCCTTGGTTAAAATGGAATATGGTCCAAAGCAAATTTATATATATTTCTGGCCATACAGGGATGAGCAAATATTGATATATCTACTGTTATTGCTTTATATAAATATTAGAATTGGGAATTTGGGATATATACTGTAAATTAATTAGCAAAAGGAAAAGACAATACAGAAAAAGCCAACAAGAAAAGAACTAGAAGATAGTACAATTGAAAGCCTAGCTAGCAATTTTAATTATTGATACGTGCAATAAACGTTTTCCATATTGAATGAGGATTTTGTTTTTACTAGGTACTCCGTGCGGGCTATTGATATCTATGTTCGGTAATGGTTAATATAGATGTGTAAGGGCTGGTTGATATTTGGATGATATCATAGAACATATGGTATAACAAAGATGCGAATTTTTGTGATTAATAAATAAAATGCATCATAATTACTATAAAATAAGGCAAACATGCGAATGTGAGGATAATAATGCAGTTAATGAGAAGAGCAGATGCAGTAATCAGAGTAATTTATGTTTTGGAGGGTACTCTTGAACATCTCCTAGGGTGTTTAATTTTTCTTAGCAATTAATGCTGTCAGCAGAACATGATCTCTTTGCAAGGTTTTAAGAGACAAATGCCATGGCTATATATATAGCATCAAAATTCAAAGGGATTAATAAGAAACAAATGCTATGGTTATATAGCACTCACAAACGAAACAGAGGAAATCAACAGTAGAAAGGCTTTATATAGCACCATTGGTAAACAGAATTACAAAGGTTTGAAGAATTTTGATTCCCATTGATGAGTGTAAAGAAGATATTGTTTTGAGTACAGGAAGATATAAAAGTAGCCAGGAATATTGCAGCCAAGAAAGATAATTGTTATAAAAATTTCAATGCTGACAAGGTTTTTATTTCAAAAATAATTCAAAGGCAACCTTAACAAAAGTATGTGAACTGAATCCAAAGACTATTTTAGGTGTGATGTAATGTTTCTCTATAAATTCCATTTGTTAGTAATATATATAAAAATGGGCACCAATGCACCAACCAGACCCACATACACAATAATGAGTTGGGGTTAAGGTTGAAAAGCCCAACCCATGATGCCATTAGGCTAAATCAAAATGCCGGTATTTACTGATCTTTCCTCTATATTCTACATGTTTTCTTTCAAGTACCTTTCTTTCATAAACTACTTGTCTCCACCTAAGTGATCATAATTACAACTTTGAAGCTACATTTCTTTCAAACATTCATTACCTTGACTCATCATCAGAGTCCTGCACAATTCTACTCCTTTTCACCCGCTTGTGAGTTGGAACAGAAGCTCTATTTTCAGCTTCACATTCCGACTCCTCCCCTTCAGCTAAAGGACTGCCAGATTGAGGTGACAAAACTTTCTCTGAACCATTTCCTTCATTGTCTTCAGAATCACTGCATGATTCATTTCCATCTGTACCGGGATTGTTAGGATCAGCATTGCAGTTGGAAGGTTCTTCTTCTCCGTTAACTGCTGTCGATTCCAATATTTTGAAGTCTCGTGAAGTACTACGCTTGGCATGCTTCAATAAGTTAACCTTAGTTGCCTTGCTAAGTCGAATAAGATATTTCTCGTAATCTTCTATCTGAAATATCAGTTCCGGGATGCTTTTGTTCTCCCTTTTGATCTTGTTAATGATGCCCTTGTTGTTAGCATTTTCCTGCTGAGCCTGCAAGCCATTTAGAATCAGTACATAAACATTAAATGGTCAAGGCAGCATTTGAAGTGCAAAATGCAAAAATAGTTTTAGGTCCATACTTGTTGCATTTCTGCCACGAAGTTATAAATTGGAAAGGTTAGCTGCTTGCAAGTTAGTTCCACAAGCTTCTGAAATTGATGGCTTGGTAAAAGCTGTTTTTGACCTTTAGGTGCAATCCTGAGCTTTGACATCTGAGCTAAATGCTTGTAAAACCTTGTAGTCAGTCTGAGAAAATGCTCTGCTTGAGTATCTGCACAGAACAATATCATAAATTCAGTAAAAATAAAAGAGAAAATGAGAGTCGGATGTTTATTCAATGTGCATATACTTACCCTTGAGGCTCATCAAAACAAATGAAGATAACAATTCAACAACTGCTTTGACCCTTGAGTAAATATTTTCCTCAAACACCAACCCTGATCTATTTTCCCCATTTTGGTCAAGATGAGTGCTTCTCTGAGAGACTTGTGAAGCTGCCTTCAATTTTTTTAGTTGCCCAATCCATGTCCACTATGACAGCATCAGTTATTTGTAGTAGACAAGAAGCTACAGCAGTGGTTGTTGACTGGTTTATGAGATGGTATGCAGATTCTTGTGATGACTCACTAGTGTTTGATCCCATAAATTTTAATACCTCCTTCAACATGTCTTGAGCCACATGTAAATCAGTTGGAGGAGAGCTTAAACTGATGGCAAGTCTAACCATGCTTTTAGCAATGGTGGAATTTGTTGTTTCACTGGTTTTGCAAATATGAATAGCCCAAGCTCCATGAGAATTCTTCCACTTGCCGGGCAATTTTTGCCCAATCATCAACATGATATCGCAAAGGATCTGATAACAAAGAATAGCAGTTTGAATGGTTTTATTTCTAAAAGTCAAAGTGGTTTAACCAAAGGAAATATTCATATACCTCAATATTGCGGAAAGCTGATTGTTTCATAAGCTCAGATAGCATCGGCTTCAAAATTTTCAGAATGAACAACTCTTTTTTCCTTATATCTTGATCATCAATATCAGAGGCCAGAACACATTCATCATGCAAACCAGCAGTTTCCAGTTCGGGAATTGACAACAGATTTTCGAGCAAGCTAGTCAAACGTGAACCGGACAAACTAATTGCTATCAGTTCCTTCAAGCAAAGCAACGCTAGATAAAGACGTTCCTTTCTTTCTTCAGTATCTTTCTTCACCTTGCTTTCTTTTTTCTTCTGACTAGTTGCAATGTTTGACCCTGATTTGAGCAAGAGAATTAATCTCAGCAATGGGGAACCTAGCATATTAATTTCCCCATAGATGAACTTCTTCAAGGGATTATCATTTCCAACAAGGATTGAAGATTTTATATGACGAAGGGAAGCATTCAAAGTAAATGTAACAATCTTAAAAAAACTTTTCAATCCCTTGCCCAAGGATGACTGGCTATGGCTCTGTGAAGTTGCTTCACTGTTACAGCTTTCACTATTATATAGCTCCAGAGCTATCTGCAATAATTGGTTGATGCTTGAAGTAGCCAAGAAAGGAATATGCTCTTGAATCAATTTGGTGTTGCCTGATTCAACATTTTCAGGTGTATCATAACCAGTAACTCGTATATTCATTTTCTTCGTGGCATTGCTTTGTCTTGGAGTACATGCAACCTTTGAAAATGAGTCATGAAGGTCAACAAACTCTGTAAGCTCCTTTTCAAGTTCAACCTTCTTTCGGTCTCTTGCTTTCTCCAAATCCATAGCAATGATATTCAATACCACCTCAACAATTCCTGACAAAATCAATGCACAAGAATTTCTCTTCTCTTCATGAACAGCAGCGGCGCTTGCATCTTGAGTTTGACCAATTATTTCTGTTTCAATACAAAGATGACAGAAATGAAACCACATTATAGCCTAGAAATCAAACTACTGCATGGTTTAGAAACCACATTATAGTCTCGTGTTCTTTTCTTCTCCTAATGCAGACCTTTTGTTTCTCAATACTCAAAATAGAAAGCTACAAACAACATAAAGTGTAGAAAACTTCAAACCTTCCAAATTTGCATTTATTAGAAACTTCCGAATCTTCGATAAAGCACTGGAAAACACCTCACTGGACAAGTTCCTACCATCCTGCAGCAGTTTTGGATTTATGATGAGTGTGAGACTTCAGATGTTACCAAATGGCATTCAGATAAAAGATTTCACATATAATCTTGATACCATGAATTAGATTTTTCTTCAACATCTTATTAAGTGAGGACAATACCTCATTCTCTTGTGAAAGGGAGAAACCAAAACATGCCCCGACAGAATCTGAGAGCTGATCAGCTTTTCCATGTGGCTGAAGAAGTAAAATCCAAGAGATGCAAGAAAGAAGACAATCCAGGGGCTCCAGAATCAGTACTTTGCCACTTTCTGACTTGATGCAATGGCTGACTCCCAGTTGGACGTCCGCACCCTCCTGACATAGTAGTTCATGTCAAGTAATCAAAAATGCGATTTAATAGCTTATATAACGACAGACACCAATTTCTATATGCACGATAAACATGAATGACACTCCATGTTCTCCTGTCAAAAGAAATGTCATGGTAGAATCAAATATTAACGATTAAAGCTTAGTCTGAAATTCAGGATTACTAAATGCTCTAGAATAACATATTTTCAAGCTTTCATCAAGTACCTCTTTGAAAAACTGGAGAAAGTGGGGTAATAGAAAATCTAAGATAAGTCCTCCAATTGATGGATCCACTAAAATAAGCTTCACCAGGCCTTGATACATAACTTCCTTGACCTTTGCCTAAACATAGCAATATCACACCACTTAGAACATAGTTCAAAAGGACCAAAAGAAGGATAGAAAGAAAAACAGTAAGCACTAAAATATGCACAAAAAAATAAAGAAAACTATAAAGACACCTGCTGACAAAGACATCTCTGCAGCAAAGCACTCAGTTCCTGAAAGAGACCTCCACCCATGCTGCAGGGTACGTCAGCTTGCTGACTGCAACTGGCTTGGCTTGATGAGTCCTGGAAACCAAACAAGCCATCCCCCTTAGGTTGCTTCTCTGCCAGTATAAGATCAATAACGGAATTTGTTGCTGCAAGACGAACTGGTTCTTCTCTTCTAAACATAGCCTTTCGCACAACCAAAATAGTGTAATCCTGAAATGTCAAAATAAACAATAAACTTAAAGCACTCTAAAGTTTAGGAAATCTTTCACCTAGAGATCCAAAATTGATCTTCAGGGTCAAAAATCACAATCACTGATCAGAAAATATTTATGTGATGTTCGTTAGATTTCTCTATTCTAAGACCTTTGGCTTTCTTCATCAGAGGATAACTGCATTTCTTTTAAGTAACTTCAGAACTCAAAACTTAAACTGCCTTTGCCCATTAAATTGAGCAAAAGAATATTTACCTGTAGATCACGATTAAATCTGATGAGAGGCAAGAGAGCACGAACAACAGAAGAGGCAACCTTTCCATCCATGAAAGTAAAATAATCCAACAATTCCTTCAGACGTGGAATATGTTCCAACATAGGGTAAGGATAACACTGAATGAGATGAGAGAGCAGCCTGTAAATCAAGTTTAGTGCTATTAATAACCAAAAATCAGATACAAAAGGGACATTTTATCTGCATGCAGCTACCTTATTATTGGCTTACTCTGCTCTGGCTTCAATGAGAGAATGCGAAACTTAATTTGCTCAATTATCTGTGACAAGACCATGAAATCAATTACGGCAACTTGCTCATGACAAAGGAAAAAAAGAAAAATATATATCATTAAATAATTTCAAAAGCAGAAATCATAGTTCCTTCATTTCCTAAAGGCAACAGCATGATGCATGAGCTTCTTAAGAGAAAGGTGGAGTGCATCAGATGGGAAGAGATTAAACAAGATAACTGTTATAAGCATGAATATAATATTCACAACCGAATGATCTTTTCTAAACATGAAACTTAATCGTCAAATTCCTGTTTTTCTTTTTTTGCATCTTTTGCGGTGGATTTTGGTAGCATTATTGAAAGTTGGCCAGTATAGTCGTGATTGTGGATTTAGACTAACCTCGTTTCTTGCCATATCATGAACCTCAAATAGAGTTTTCAGCATCTGAATGCCAAGCTCTTCATTGCCCAGGAGACCTTTAGAACTGCAGAGCTCTGCAAAGTTCACCTCTCCAATTGACTCTAGCAAGATAAAACCAAACTGAACCATGCTAGGCACCATGTGCTCTCTCCCATAGTTGCTCTCATTTACCTAAACACGACAAAACGATAGATGGTGCAAATTTAAATATCTGCTTATGCATGTGATGGGGATCATAATTCATGCACACTAGGGAAAATAAAGGAATTACAGCTCTTAGCACAGATTTCTCGACCACTTTGACACTCTTCAGATATTCTTCCTTCATATCATCTGGTATCCACTTACAGTCTCTAAATGAAAGAAGAAATCATATAAACTAATACACATTAGTATACTCTATAAAGACGGACGGAAAAGAGAGTTAACATGACTAAGATAAAGATGCTTTAAACAGACTGGTTCCTTACTTGGTAAATTTATAGTCACGGTATGCCGTAAGAAGTGCTGATTTCAAAATAGTAATTGAACTCTCACTGAACCTCCGCACCCTCGACACCGACAATAAAACAGCCATGGTGAAATGATTAAACGCTCTAAGATCTGATTTGACTAACCCCATAACTTCCTTGCCCAGAGAAGGATCCTGCTTCACTGCGAAATTCAAATGCAACAACACAGTCCCCTCAACTTGCCTAACTGTTGAAGTCATTTTGGAGCCTAGTTCAGACCCAAAAAACCACACAATCCCTTCGATAACCTCCTTTTTATTGAACCCTTTGGAGGCCAAAACTAACAATTGATAAACAAGTGAAGGCAAGTCCATCAAATCCACAGTTTTAATCCCCGCGAAAACTTTCTCCAAAAACTCCTTCCCCCTCGCTTTATCAAGAAATCTGAAATCTTTCGCGATGGAAACCATTTTAAGCAAAAACCCTTTCGACCATTTCGAATCAAGAATCGTATCCACTGCTAAATTCACATAATCTCCACCTTTCTCCTCTGCGTTTTGAATCAACTCGAAACATTGGGGGAAAAGATCGAATAGTTGGGCATCATCCACCGTTACAACGCAGGATAAATTTAACACCACCGAATCAATAATCGATTTGAGGTCGTTAAAGGGAACATGGCTTAAAAGGGTGTTGAAAAGACTGATTGTTTTAAGGGAATTAGAGTCGTGGGGAAGTGAAGGGAAGATTTGCGTGTAGGATGAGAGAAGAGAGGTAAGGAGAGAAGAGACGTAAGGAGTTTCCGGAGAGAGGGAAATAAGAGATAGGAGAGAGATAACGTATTCAGAAACGGCGGAGGATGGAGAAGGAGAGGCGGCGCGTGAGCGGAGGTAAGAGAGGAGGGGCTTGTGAGACTGCGGAGAGAGGAGATATGGTGGCAGAGAAACAGTGGGTTGTTGGTTGTTGGTGGATTGCTTCTGTTGGGCTAAACGCACAATATCGGCGTCATTTAACGGCTGCAGCGATTCTGTGGCGGCCATGGCTTGACGGCCGTAAAATGCAGTTCTGTTCTGTAATACACACTCTCTCTCCCCAAAGAAAAACAGAGCAAAAGTTAAAATTACCCATCATACCCAATCTCACTGCAATGAATAACTCCCATCATGACCCTTATCTTCCTTTCCAGCTGCAATATTTGGCTTTTCATCACTCTTGTTATAAGTGAAACTTGATCTGGACCTTGACCGCTTTAACATATATTAATTTCTAAATATATAAGAGATATTTGTAAATATAAAAGATACAGCATACCTTTGATAGCTAGCCTTCAAGAAGTAAGAAGGGAATTTTCTGCAACAAAGAAAAACAACTAAAATCAAATCCAAAACACAGAGAGCTTAGAATAATAACAGTCCACTTCTCCAATTTCATAGTCTCATTTGAAGTCCATACAATTAATAAAACAATAAAGTGGAGAAATAGAAAATAGCCATGACAATAACCATATTCCAGTATAATATTAAGCCCTAGCCAAATTCCAACTCAAGTATCAAATATAGGAATTCCGAGATTACAATTTAATATCGGAGGGAGAGAACACTACATGCACGAGAGATCGGGTATGAAGTGATTTTAGTAAAACTACAATGTTGCAATCTCCCAAGAAAAGGAGACCATTAAATATAAGATGAAGGAATATTCTTTAAATTGAAGAAACATAAAACAAATGACCATGCTGCAAAAGTATACCTGGAGATAAAAAATAAAGAATAACCTGATTTATAACAATTCTAAAAATAAACACCCAAAATCCAATACAACTTTAGTCATGTTAAATTATATTTTGAAATCTAAACATCCTAAAATGAACCCAATTCCAAACCAAGGTTTACTGCTAGCAAATGGGTTGTAAACAAATAAAACTATGGAAACCAAGAATATAGATAAAGTATTAATATAACTTGAATTTGAAACCAAAAACCAAGAATCATTGCCCTGATCAAAGCATTAATATAGTGTTAAAACCAAGAACCACCAACCCATTTCAGCCACAATTAAATTTGAAAGCCAATCATGCCACCTTGCCACACATTTAGAGACTAATTTACAAAAATTTAACGGTTTTGCTATTTCTTTTGGCTGCAAAAACCTAATAATGGAGTCATTACATATATAGCAAAAACGTTGAGGGGATCAGTCGGCAAGCCAAATTCTAAATCACACAGTACATGTATACCCTGGAGAGCAAGGTCCAATCACTCATAATCTGAACTAATGACATTCAAATAAAATTGCTTTATCAAAGAAAGGAAAAGACAATGTAAAAATACTGGGGGTGCCTTAAGTTGGAAACTTACACTAAAGCTAAAGGCACTTTCTGAACTACTAACAATATACAGGAGACAATTGATTAAAAATCTAAATCTATCATCAGCAGCAACTATTCATAACAACTCCACAGCATAGTTAAGTTGATCCAAACCCGAGGAGCAGGTTAGAGAATAAAGCAACTCATAAAAAAAAATCAAATTATTAAGTTGATATATTAATCTCAGGACAGAATTTTGACAGATCATGACTGAACATAGACAGGGCTCAAGCCCAACAACATTAAGCTTCAAATCTGAAGCTATAATATAAGTATCACCTGAACTAATCACAATCTAATTGTGATAAAGCAGCAAAGAATTCCTTATTTTATTTGTCAAAGTCTGATAAAGCAGCTCAAGAGAATATTGTTAGCAGCTTATTCTTTCCTGCTAAATTAACCAAGACAAGACAGCGAGATATCACAAAGAAACCATAACCATCAACAACACATGAAAGTTACAATTTAAAAAACAAAAGAAGCGCAAGAAAAGGAGAACAAACCAGGCCTCGAACCAAATAACATGAAACTTGAAAATGTAAGTGGGTTGGAGCCACTGCAGAGCACTGCAAAAAAAGGACAAAAAATTAAAAACGTGAAACCAGCACCAAAGACAATTCCCAAAAAACAGACATAGCCGGCAAGAAGAACCAACAAAAGGAGGGACCAAACAAACCAGCCAACACCGAGAGTAGCAGAAGACAGAGAACCACGAATCACCGTTTTCAATTTGGCATTGATTTAGGCAAGTCTGAAATCTGCTATTGTGGGAGAAAACCCTTGCAGACAAAGCTTGGGGCGAAATCCTGTTTAGAAACAATGTGGGTTTGGATGTTTGAAGGAAAAGAAACAGGGCACAGAAGAATTGCTGCAGTCTTCTGGAATTCACTACCTTCACAGTTTCACATTCACATGGATGCCTAAATGTGGCGCCAAATGAGGGCACAATGTTCCTCTCCTCTCCCACTTCTACTGTCTTGCTAAAACTAGAGTGGCAAATATATGAACCTAAAAATAAGTCGGAAGAAAATTCAAAACCCAAAGCCCAGTTGATGCACAATGTCCAAAACCTGAGCCCAAAATGACTCCGATGTAAGTTGCCTTAAACCTCAAACCTGAAGAAAATTCAAACCCAAAGCCCATTTGATGCACAAAATGTCTAAAACCTGAGCCTGAAATGACTTCCATGTAAGTTGCCTAACCTAATTAAACCTCAAACTTGAACCATATTGACCAAAAAGAAAAAAAGGTACTGAAACAAGATCATACATACAATTCAAAAAAGATTTTGTTTTATATGAATCACGTGGGGTTGGATAAGCGTCTTGTTCTAATTTAAGTAGGTTTCAGGTTCGAGATTTTGCATATGCAACCACCTCCATTGGTAGACTCGCCACAAATAGAATTTGATTGTTCGAATCGGCTGCACAAAATCTTATTCGATTAAGGATAAAAGATTCTCCCAAAAATTATTCAAAAGAAAACTATATTAATAATTTCTAAATCTGTAGCCTGACCCAAATCCGAAATAATAATAATGTATAAAAGTTTTGCTTTTTGTTGGGTAATAAATTACTAATTATCCAAAAAACAAATTCAAAATAATCTAAAAAGCCCAATTTAAAACCAGAAATAATCTAAATTCATTAGGGCCCAAACAAATTACCCTGATTTGACATGAGCCGGCCCTGAAATTAACCCGTCTAAAGTCTAAACCCGTCCCTTTGCCACCTCTAGAATCTAGATGAAGGACCCTCATCTTCCTTAGTATAGGCATCTTACATGATTTGATCATTTTTTTTTTGAAAGACATGATTTGATCATTTAAATTGGGACGATCCATGTAAAACGACATTTCCAAGCAACCAGGAGAGCCTAATCATACTCATTACTCACACATTGGATATTAATAGTATGCTTTAGTGCGAAATGATCGGATACCATTAAGCATAATTGTGTGATTTAAGGTTATAATATGCTAAGTACCACTAAAAGAACTATGAATGAATATATATGTTTGCTTGTACTTAGTAATGCTTTTTCATGGAGTTAACAGAGTTGAAAATGGTCAATATCCATGTTTACACTTATGTAATGGGGAGTGCATGACTTGAGCTTCACTTCAAAACTGTGCCCATGATATCACACTGATGGGAAGAACTTGTTGAGATTGAATGGCAAGGAATAGAACTCCTCACTTCTTGTATCTGTTTTGAAAGACCGGAACCTGTCCCACCAGTGCATGCCACGATCCTTCCTAGTTGCATTATCTTTCCGGTGCAATGTGACATCAAGAAACATTGCCAATATACCGGCAACAAATGCTTCAGAAGAGAATGGCACATTTATCATGTCATTGAACTGCAGAGAAAGATTTGAAGGTTAAAAGAGAATCACTATTCGCCAAGGCCAAGCGGTTCATAATTGAGTTATGAAAAGAGTATAAGGGAAGGAGATTGCTACCCATCTCGCTCCAGTGTGAACCGGGCCATAACCATTTACTGCTGTGTACTCATTGAAGTACTGTGGTATTGACAAGCCCATGAAAACAGAGAAACCTAACACAAACTTCGTTCTGAAGCTGTTTAAGTTACAGAATTGAAGGAGGCTGAGGCCTGATGCACCTGAACATGGTAGTAGAAAAATGTTGGATTACTTGAATATCTAATGGAACAGCAACATCAGAAATAGAAGCTTGATTGACCGTACTTACCCACATATGCAAAGAAAAGACAATATAGAGCTGCAATAATTGGAGGTGGGATTGAAGCAAACACAGCTCCAAATTTTCCTGATCAAGAATGCATGTTAGACATATATCAAAGTGTGTGTGTCTGTGAGGGAGAGATTTTTCTTTCGAAACTGACCAAGAATGGAGAAGAAGATCATGAAGCCAGCAGATATCTGGACAACTCTTCGACTGCCAACACGTGTCAGTGCCAACAAACCAGCATTCTCACTACATCAAATTCAAGGGAGTTTTAAGTGACATTTTTCATCCTCAGAAAGGTGGAAAATCCATGATACAAAGAGTTATTACAAGAAGTTGATAAACAATCAGTATCACAAAAGAATCTTACACAGAAACAGACGATCCATTCCCAGTTCCAAAAATCCCAGAGAAAAGAATGCCAACTCCCTAAGGTTGATCATTGATGCAAAACAAGACAAATTAAAAGGAGAATTGAAAATAAAATCTAAAACTAGCATCAAATAAACTTGACAATAACAGATGTCTAGAAAGCATGGCTTATGTGTTGATATCTTTCTGACCAAGCATACAGGTAAAATAAAGATTTAAGGACATATAAAAGTCCTTAGATTTATCTTTGGTCGCAAGCATCAATAAGATATACTCAACATTACCAACCTAATATATAATAAATCAACTTACCTGCCAACCAATACCACGGCTAAGAATGGAAGGGGGCAGCGGAGTTGCACTTGCATATCTTGAAACAGCAATGAAGGCACCAGTAGACTGTTTAAACATATAGTACATTAAAGCAAAGAAGAGTGTATAATTTAGCAGACTACAGCAAGGTTGCACTGGCTAAGAAAATGAGGTATTCCAACTTTAGCAGACTATAATTATTAATAAACTTAAAAATTCAATTTTGGTATTGCTTCACGATGATGTTGAGCAAGAGAAATCAGATTTGTGCATAGAAAACTGTACAACTGTAACCATATGCTGTAAGCTTTAGATTTATTAGTATAATCAATTAAATTGTTTTAGATTAGTATCCCATTTGCCACAGTCACAATACTGTACAATTGTAACCATATATTGTAACCGGTTCAGACTATTAATACACATGAACAGCAAAAACTTTGAAATAGTAATCCAAAACAAGAAGCAAACCTCTACTAAAGCAACAAATGAAGCTGCCATCATAGCAAAAGCTTCCCCAGCATCAAACGAGGGAGCTCCCCATTGAAAAGGATATGGCACTCTTATCCTGTTGACAAAGTATTTTACGATAACAATGAGCAATATAGAAAAACAACAAACTTCAAGTATTCCATCACAAGAATAAACGATGCCTAATAATTTCAATGAACTGAAGTTATGACAATTATATGGGAACATTTCGGTCAACAAGCCACAGTTCAGGAAACTTTATAACTACTAGGATTCATAAGTGCATAGGATCAAATTGCAAAGAGAGAAACAAAGGTGCCTTACCAAGGAGCAGCACCTATAATTCCAGCACGATCAGTTCGGCAGCTTAATTGAGTTTTAGGTCCCGTGTTCTTATATGCCCCACCAACAGTAAGCAGGTGAGCATAAACCCAAACAATCACGACTGAGAATATGACAGCAAAGCGATCAAACACATGCCGCTCCCCATGTATCATATGAGGTATATACTGCAAAAACTCGTAAGGCAATTGTTACTATTTAAAAAAAAAAATCATCTAAGTTCAAGTGTTGACTCAGTAACAAGCAAAAATTACCTGTGAAAAAATTAAGAGAAGGATGATCTGTGGTAGCCCAATCTCTATGCATTTGGCAAGCTACAGAAACATAGCCAGACTTAAGAAAATGAGCAAGAAGTTGAAGAAATTTTCTTTGACATGTTCATCTTAATCAGAAAGTATTCATACATACCACAGGGAACCCAAGTTCGTAGAGTCCAAAGCCTGACAGAGCAACAAGAGGGACAGCAGACAGGGGACTTAAGAACCTGAAAAAGCATTGACAGATATAAATTCTAACATATCAGTTCTTAAGGGCACAATTACAGAAACGTCGATAAATCTCTAATCAAACACATTCAGGTCTGGGTTTCAAACCAAATACAGTGGGGTTTGTAAACCAATTGAACTTGTTAAGTAACTTGCATTCTGCATACAACCAGAAAAACCTAACTTGAGTAGCCCAGGTGCTAGTTAAAGATTATTTAATCAATATCATCACACAAAAAAATCTTCCTTATCAAAAAGTGCAAGGCATTAACTTACCTTGCAACATTACGCCAAAGGCCACTAAATCCGAGAACAATCTGAATTGTTGAGGCAATAATAAGTGCACCCTGGATTCCACGCATTATCCTCTCAAATTTCTGCATATTCAATAAAAAAAATTAATTCGATTCAGGTATTATATTACATATGTAATAGGATAGAATCAAAACTGCAGGGTCTCATGAAGCAACCTCCTGAGGATTCACAATATCACTATACCGGCCAGCCAAGATGATTGAAATGGTTGTGGGAACATAGGTATATGAGCCTCCAATTACTGCAGGTAGACGGGTACCAAAGAATGTTTGAAACATAGTGTTCAACCCAGCGACAAATAGCAATGTCTGAATCATCTTGGCTTTCTCTTCCTAATGCAAACAATTTGAACACATAAACAATTTGAGACAAAATCCACATAAAAGTAACAAAAACATGAAGAAATCTAATAGAAAGTTACTGCCTTGATGAATCATACATTTCCACCACCCATCTGGGGAACTAGAGAGGTTGGTATGAGAACAGTTGTCCCCAGCATCACCAAGTAATGTTGAAAACCCAATAGTATAGCCTCAGCTGCAATGAGAAACAAACTAACATGTAAATAACACAGATAGAACATAAATGCAATTTGGATACCAAACAAAATACAAAATGGACATTTTCTTTAATCAAAACATGAGAAAGTTGACGAGGTTTTTCCCAGTTCTTTGTGAATTCATACAAATGAAAAAAAAAGACAACACCTTGGAGGGTGGAAACAGGGTAATGATCATATGGGAGTCAGGTTCTAGCAAGAACTAGTGAAAAAGGCCATGAACAACATAACCAACAAAACAGAATTACATAACAAGAGAAGAGTTTAAAAGAGAAAAACTCACGCCAAGGAGGAGGACTAGTAATGCAATAAGCAATATTAGGCAGCTGATCCTTGACTGGGTGTGGCTGTAACTCTTCTTGCTTTGGTGGTGGTGCAGCTCCTCCGCCTCCACCGCCTGCCATTTTTCTCTTCTGTCTCTTACTTCAAAGCTCAAACCCTCTTCTGAAAACCAAAACTTTATTCAACCCTCTGCCTTGAAACAATTTCCAAATCGCCAAGCACAAGTTCCAAATCAAGAATCTTCCAAAACCAACAATAAAATCAAAAGAAAAGGCTAAAACCCAGATGATATCACAATCCTGAACAAAAAAAGATGATATCACAATCACAGAAGTGCTAAGTGAAAGCTAAAAACCCCTACTTTGGAAGCTGTATTAACTGAGAGAAACAAAAAAGAAAAGAAAGAAAGATGAAATGACAGAGAAAATGTAAGTATTAACTGCACTGAAATGACAGAGAAAAAGAAGAGGAAGAAGAGTTACAAGAAGATAGGCATTAAAATATTTTTAACAATAAAAGAAACGTACCACTTTTTTTTCTCAGAAAATAAAAAAGTGTCAAAGACTCAAAAAAGCAAATGCCAGAGAAAAAATGTCGAAGTATTCAAATGGAAGAAGAGCTTAAGGAGTAAGGTGGTGTTTTTTACACCTATGAAAGAGAGACCAACTTGGGGAGAAAGAATGGAAAAGAGGGTGGGAAGTGTGAAGAAGAAAAAAGGCAAAAATTCCCCTCTCAGTGTGAAGTGTGAACCAAAGGAATCTCTCTTTGCCTTGAGAGATTTCTTTTGATTTTCTAATTAACACAGCGGGGTCTATATATTACACAGTCTCTCTTTTTCTCACGTAAAGATAAAGTCTTTGTACATGATAAAAGCATCTCTGCACCGTCACCTTTACCAAAGTCAGTATTAATCACTCTACTAATTAACAAAATAAAGTAGTTTTAATTTGGAGCAAATCAAAATCAAAATGAATAAAGCTCTCTCTTCCTGACCAAAGAAAGAAGAAGACTTTTTTTTCCCACACATGAATCAATGTAGGTTTATTTATAAACTCAAAGTCTTGAAGGCTAAAGCTAAGCTGGCATTAATGTATCATCATGCTTTTTTGAACCCAGACTCCACAATATTTACCTTTCTCTTCCCTTAACCGTGTTTGGAAATTCAAAAAGGGAAATCCAGTTGTAACACACTTGCACTCTGAAAATAGATATGGGAGATTGAAGTGGAGAAGGGTTTTTTTCTTTTTTTCTTTTTTTTTGGCTTTAAGTTTTTTGTTGCAGTGTGTTGTTTTCTGAGGGTTCTGAAGCGACGAGTCCCTTTCTTTTCATTTTGGGTAATGTCAAACACTGGAAAATAACCCCCTCGTCCCTGTCTTAATGCGCGTCATTTTGTAACAGTCCTTTTTACTTTGACACCTGCAGGGAGTTGCCTGCATCCACAAAGTCTTGTTTTTTGTGGAACGTTTTATCCTTTCTGATACAGAAATTTTCATCATTATTCATTCGAGTCAAATTAATTATGATATATTAACTGAATTGTTAAATACTGTCATTTTTACTAACTACTGTGCCTTTGACATTTTTGTCATTTACTTCATTTTTTTAAAATTTTCTAACCTTTCAAATCCTCTGCAACCTTCAAACTAAAAACCTCAAATTTTCAAGCAAATCATTATGGATTTCGGTATGTAATTCTAAAAAAAAAATTGAAAATAAAAGGCCGATCCGAGCTCTGCCATGGCGGACGCGCCCCGAGGTGTTTTCTTTTTTTTTTAATTTATGATTATTAATTTAAATTTTGAAATTGTTAAATTTAATTAAGGTTAAGGTTAATTAGTGTTAATTAGTTTATTTTAGTGTTAATTACTGTTAAATAACTAATTTGTTAATTTCAACTAACACTAATTAATCAAAAATTTTACAATAATTCATAATACTAATACTAAATAATACTAATTATTAATAATAACACTAATATCAATTCTAATTAGTAATAATAAATAATACTAATATATTAATAATAACACTAATAATTATTATATTTGTAATTTTAATTATATAATAATAATTATCATAAAATAAGAAAAATCATAATTTTAAATTTTTTTACACTAATTAACCTTAACTAAATTTAACAATTTCAAAATTTAAATTAATAACCATGAAAAAAAAAAAAACCTCGGGGCGCCCTCTGAGGGCGCCTCTACCATGGCGGGGCGCCCCAGTGGCAGAGGTGCGATCCGGGCATGCCTCCGCCATGGAAGAGCCCGGATCAACCTTTTTTTTTCAATTTTTTTAAATAGAAAATTACATGCTGAAATCCGTCATGATTTGCTTGAAAATTTGAGGTTTTTAGTTTGAAGGTTTTAGAGGATTTGAAAGGTTAGAAAGTTTGAAGAAAATGAAGCAAAGGGTAAAAGTGTCTTTTGGGGGATGGCAGCTAGTAAAAAAGGAGGCGGTATTTAGCAACTCTCATTATTAAAGTTATCCACAAACTACTTTATACTCAGCATTTGCCTTTTCTTCTTCTGACATTTATTCAAGATTAATTGGTTGGGTAAATTGATTTTAGTATTAATATTTTCATTCACCCAAAATAATAGTATTAGGATAATATATTGAATTAATGACTTTCCTTTTATTTAAGATTTTCTCTCTTCCTAAAATTAAAAATATTTTTGTTGTCATATTTTTCTTCTTAAAATTAAAATTTTTTATATTACTATTGAAATAAAAATAAAAACTTCATAGTTATGCGCATGAATAATATTAGTTAATTATGATTATTATAAATCATTTTAATTAATTCGCGTCAATTGCTTTGTTAGTTTTAGAGGTGTGTTGAGATACTTACAAATACACTCTGAAACTGTCAAGACTGCTCTTCTTCCTTAACGTACCTTTTTGCAGCCAATTTATGATAGTCATCCATCTTCCTTATTAAAACCTCCATTTTAGTAATAATAATAAAAAATAGAAAATGGAATCTTTGGATTTGGAGCATGATACTGACAGAGATTGATCTAATAAACATCTGACACCAATATTAATATTCAATGCTGTTGATGCCAAAATAATCAACAAGTACGATTTTGGTAGATCGTCTCCCGAGCCTTTGAGACCTGTAGGGTAAAAGACCTGCACGCAGTAAAACACTTAGGAGTGCGGGGGAAGGGTCTCCGCGTTAACACTCCGACGATCAAGTCAGTGATGAACTACCTAATAGTTGAGAGTGTTAATAGTTGAGAGTGTTCTACTTAGATCTAGAAGCAGGGAATTAAGCCTATCCAATAAATGAGGGGGTTACCCTTTATATAGGCATAAGAATGCCACGTCATGTGTTGTACAGACACTGTACGGATGGACGTATTTTACCCGAGTCGGATCCAGGTTGCGGGTTGTCCCGTCGGGTGCTTCGAGAGTGTAAATCATCAAGATTGACGAACATACAACTGTTGAAGGTGTATAGATCGTCATACTGTCACGGTAACAACCATACAAGTGTTGGAGTTGTGCTCAACAAATACTACTAAAATACTCATGGCTTTATTTATTTATCATGGTTTCATTACTAATTAATTAATGATGATGAAGACCTGATTTTCTCTAATTCATGATTTAAGAGTACTATTTTTGCCTTTGTACCAAAAAAGAAGAGTACTATTTTGTAATTTGTGCAACTTAAACCTTACATACTTAAGCGTTAGCAGCATTCGTATAATATTAAAATGTATAATTAAGCAAAAAAAAAATTAACCAATCAAGCACATGAAAAAGAAAGTTTAGGAGGAAGCAAAGTTTACTGTTTATCCCATTTCGGTCATGCAAGCCCGGATGGTTTCCTACAAAACTAGTAGTTGACATTTTCTACTTTCCGAAATTGTGTTGTGCAATATTTAGAATGATATATGGATACAAAAATTAAGGTATGGTTAAAATGAGAAATTTAGATATATAATAATATATTTATTGTTTATTTTGGGTAATGGACATATAGTTTGAAATTATCTATAAAAGAAAGATAAACATATAAAATGGGACGTAGACTAAGGTCATGTTTAGTGCACCGATTTACCGGTCGTTTGGCCGGTGGACTGGTGCACCGGTCAAATGGAGCCTTAAGTGTAATCTCCGTTTCAATCGCTGCTCTAACATTCTCATCTGTACAGTACCTAATCTAATCTGTACAGTGTAATCTCATCTGCACAGTTACTAAACAGTATCAATCGCACCGCTACTGCACCGCTCTACTAAACGGAGCCTAATACTACAATCACATATATAGGGGGATATGCACTGATAAATGTAGTATTTAGTTTCAAGTAATCAGAACTTGATTAGCAGATTTGCATAGAAAGATCTAATGTAAGTAACGTCTCCATCCCGCCAAGCAACTTAATTATTAGAACTTAATGAGCAGAATGGAGACGTTACATTATATCTTTCCACGCAATTTCTTAACAGTACATATTCTAATGTGACAAGTAAGGAATAACAGAATATATACTAAATAGTATTTGAAAGATTCAGGAAATTTACCAATGGCCCTTTTTGAGAATCGATGAGGAGGCTCCATTTGAACTTTTTTGTCCTTTTCTGTCTTTTCTCACTTGTCAAATTACTAAGAAGACCCTATGTTAGTTTCTAGCCAATTCTTGCCCTTGAGCCCTTTTTTGTTAATTATCCTTTCCTTTTCACATAAATGTTACAATAAATCCTATCCCTCTTAATTATCTAGAATTGTAACCTCTTTTTAGGCCTTTCATGTCCATATAAAGAAGAAAGTAAACTTAGTTTTTGTTTAAGTGCTACACACTTTAGAGGAGCAAACAAAATTGAAGTTATTGCACCTGTCTATGTACAGACTAATATTTACTATTTATTGCTAACTTTAGGGCATATGCTTAATGTTAATAGTATAGCCTTTTAAAGATGCAACACATTTAAAATCATAGTACTTTCGAAATTTCCTACGTATCAAAGAATTTAATTCGAATAGAAAATTGTTCAAAGAAGTAGATTGCTGAACGTCCGACGCGCCAGCGCGGAGCGATCCACTTGTGTAGAGATTAATTTTGAGGTAAAAATGGACCTATGTTTCTGTATTGAGTATTGTGGTTATATAGTTATTACATGAGGTATTGATATGCTTTACAATTCAAACTATAGGATAATGACAGAGGTTTAAATATTTGAAAACACCTAATCTAAATCTTATCACTTGGTTGGATTTGAACTATCATTCAAATGCTTCCCTCCATTACTCCCCCGCAAGATGGAGGATCCATTGGAGACTCCAATCTTGGAAATCAATTTCTGAAGACGGTGATGAGATAGAACTTTAGTAAGTGCATCTGCTAATTGAACTGTTGAAGGTATGTGTTGAACCTTGAGCTTGCCTGCACTAACTTTTTCTCGAACAAACAAGTAATCGAGAGCCAAATGCTTCATTCGAGAGTGAAAGACTGGATTCATACATGTGTAAGTAGCACTCAAGTTATCACAAAATATGGGTGGTGTAGAAGAATGAATGTTCAACTGAAGTTCAAAAAGTAATGACTGGATCCAAGTTACTTCAGCCACTACAACAGTAGTTGCATGATATTCTGCTTCAGTTGATGACCTGGCAATTGTTGTTTGCTTTTTAGAGCACCAGGAAATGGGTGTGTTACCAAGCTTGATCACAAATGTTGATGTGGAGCGCATGTCATCATGATCGCCAGCCTAATCAGAGTCAGTGAACACTGTTAGGTTGAATGCCTTCTCTCTATTGATGTTGAGCCCATGAAACAAGGTACCTTTTAAATACCTAAGCACCCTCTTTAAAGCTGCAAAGTGTGTTCCTTTAAGATTGTGCATGAACTGAGATAGCCTATTAACTGCATAGGATATATCTAGTCTGGTAAGACAGAAATATTGGAAAGATCCTATGACTTTCCTGTATTTTACTTCATTTGTTGTTGCTGTACCATCATGCAATTTCAATGATGTCGATGTAGACAAGGGAGAATTTGCAGCTTTGGCCCCTGACATGCTTGTTTTCTCTAATATCTCAGTAATGTACTTATGCTGAGATAGAAAAATTCCATGAAAGTGAGGAACAACTTCTATTCTAAGAAAAAAGTTCAAATTTCCCAAGTCTTTCAGAGAGAATTGAGCTGAGAGATCTTTGACAAAAGATCAAAGAAATGTTGGCTGATTTCCTGTCAAAATAATGTCATCTACATAGATGAGCATGAATGCAAGTCTGTCTTCTTTCTTGTAAATGAATAGAGAGTGGTCTACTTTTGAGTTGAAGAACCCATATTGCATCAAATACGAGCTCAGAGCTGAATACGATGCTCGTGGGGCTTGTTTCAAGCCATAAATGGCTTTGCTCAGTTTGCAAACATAGTTTGGATGAGCCTTATCATGAAAAAGGGGAGGCTGAGTCATAGAGACTTCCTCATCAAGTTTGCCCTATAGAAACGCATTATTCACATCAAATTGATGTAAAGGCCACCCATGGGACACTGCCAGACATAAAATGGTCCTCACTGTCATTGGCTTCATTACAGGACTAAAGGTTTCATTGAAATCTAACCCAGGCCGCTGTGTGAAACCTTTAGCCACCAATCGTGTCTTATGCCTAGAAATAGACCCATCTGGATTGCGTTTAATCCTGAAAATCCATTTGTATTTAACAACTGTTTTGTCAGTTGGTGTTGGAACAAGCTGCCAAGTCTGATTTTTTTTTGTAGAGTCTCAAGTTCTTCCAGCATTACAGTCTTCGATTCAGGGCACTTGACTGCCATTGTGGCGTTTGTTAGTTCAATTGAGCTTGGAAGTGGATGCTTGGTTGCTGTGAACAATCTCTTTGGCTTAAAGATACTAGTAACCGGGCACACGCGCATGCGTATGCAATCCCAAAAAATTAATGAATATAGTTACTCTCCATATTGATAATGAGTCCAATTTAATTTAGATAGTTAGATAAATCTAAACTTGATAATGTATATATAGTCAAATTCTCGTCTAATTTATTTTAAACAAATTCAGCATGGGCTAATCATCCAAATTCATGTTCAATTTAAAATAATATTGTTCAGCATTACTAAATGTAAACAATTGTGACGTTAACATTTGAGAAACAAAACTACTAATAAAGGGTTCGTTTGTGGTTACTAAATTCTGAACATTATGGGTCACTTAATATAAAAATGATTAATTTTAAGTAAAAATTCTGTTATATTTTTTGTGGTGAATAAAATTTTGTTATTTTCATTCCATATATGGGTCGACCAATTTAAGATGAACACGATCATTTTGATATAGTTAAATCAAGAAAGTAAAAGCATTTTGCAAATCCCAAATATGCTAAAGCACTATACATTTCATTATTAGATTAGTGGAAAAGAAAGATGGAATCATATTTGAGTCGGTTTACAAAGACATGAGCTCCATAGTTAAGAAACAAAACAAAGGGTTTTTTAAATTAAATCTAAGAATTGAAAGGATTCTTGATGACAGTCTAGGTAATTGAATTTGAATTTGATAATAAAATTTCTATTGCTTAGACGTTCCTGAATCCAAATTCATATAAAATAACAAATATATTCATTTGAAGTAATAGTTACATAGATATGCAAAGTTAAATAGTTACATTCTCTTGGAGGTAATTGACAAATATAGATCCACAGTCCTCAAATGCGTCTCCTTAAATGCGTTTTTTTATCTTCACCTGTAAACATATGAAACCCAAAAATCAAAACTAAATGTGATACCATACAATATTTTTTTAGTTTAGAAATTAAACCTAAGAAGTAAAAGGGGAGAGGAAGTAAGGATCAATTTAAGTTAAAAGAAAAGTCTTGGGACCAAATTGAGAAACTTTACAAAGGCATGAGGACTAGAGTACAATTTAACCATGTACTTTGAAATAAAAGAACTCACCTCCCTTAATGTTCTATTCTCTCTCACCAAAGCTCTCTATTTCTCTCTCTACAATTCCTTCCTCAAATTTAAAAGAAAACCTACATGCAATTATTACATATTCTTCCTCTTTTCAAGCTCTCTCCAATCTAGCTTTTATTTTCGAATTTCAATGGTCATTTGGGGTCAATCCAAATTCAAGAGAGGTAATAGAATATATTTTCTTTTATGGAAAAATCTTCATATTTGGGAGTTGTTATGAAGATGGATTTTAATTTGTTTATGTTTTGGAGGTTGGAAATTAGCATTGGTGAAGCTTGGAACCTTGAATTTTTTTTTTTGATCAATGGAACCTTGAATTTGGAGAAAGAAGAAAGTTGATGGTTTGGGTAGGTTAAGTTTAAATTTGGTGAAGAAATTTGATAAATTTTTTGTTAATTTGATGTTTGGAAGCTTGGGTAATGCTTGAATTTAGTAGGAGAGTGTGTTTTGTTGTTAATAATAATGAAATATGGTGGAAAATATTCAAAATAAGTATGTTTGGGGCTGCCGGAATCTGGAAAATTCCAGATTCCGGTGAGTTTTTCGGCTATAGGAAGAAGAGGAGGAAGAAGAAAAAAAAAAAAAAGAAAGAAAAAGGCCGCTTGGGCCAGGCCAGGCATGGCCCAACGCTAGGCCTTGGCCCAAAGAAAAAAAATGAAATGAAAAAGAATAAGAAAGGAAAAAGGAAGAAGTGGGCTTTGGCCCAATAAGGAAGAAAGAAAGAAAAAAATAAAAAGGGGGACTTAGCCCCAATTTGAGATAAAGAAAAGAATAAGAAAGGGAAAAAGGAAATTAAGAAATTTTTGAAATAATTGGTAAGTGAAGTTACAATTTTACCCTTGGACAGGTAAAATTACTAAATCACCCTTAAGATGTTAAATTACGAAATTTACCCTTTTAAAGTGGAATTCAAAGAATTCAACCACATCAGTTGTGATAATTTGTCGGAATAATTCTCGTGCTTCTCCGTAATATTCGTAGGATCATAAATGTCCATTTTACCCTTCGAGTGGGTAAATTACTATTTTATCCTTAATTAGGAAAAGTGTATTAATATATCCTATTAAGCCACGATTTCGAATTCAACCATATTTATATTGTAGGATGAAGCGGATAAAGTATTGAAATTATCGATAAGCGGTAGAAAGACTACTTTACCCTAGAAGTAAAAAATGACCATATTGCCCTTATGTATTATAAGTGGATAAATTTAACTTGTAGAGCCGCGATTTCGAATCCAACCGACTATTGTCAGCAACTATAATACGTAAGCAATACCATCATATTCTAAGTGGATAAGATTACAGAATTACCCTTGATATGTAAATTTACGATTTTGCCCTTGTTAGGGCGATGCTAGTAATTAGCTTTCAAGATCACACCTTTGGGATTGGAAAGTTACCGTATTGACTCTTTTGTGTAAAATTACCGTGCTACTCTTGATCGATAAAAATTACCATTATGCCCCTTAGTAATCAAATTTACCGAAGTACCCCTAATGGTTGAAATGAGAGAATTTGACTATGTAGTTTACATTAATAAATATGCATGTATGTTGTGGAACCTACGATAAGTCCAAATGACCATTTTACCCTCAAATGTGTAAAATTACAACTTTGCCCCTAGAAAAGGGATTCAAAGAATTTGGCCCCTTCGGTCATGTAAGGATTTACGAATATGTACGTTGTATCTGTATAGGCATAAAATTACCGTTTTACCCTAAGAATGAGTAAATTACCGTTTTACCCTTAGAAGGTTAAATTTACAGTTTTACCCTTTTAACCTTGTACTTTGACTTAAAGTGTGTAGATTTCGAATATGAGCATCCTAATTGACGATTATGCCCCTGATTGGTAAAATTACGATTTTACCCCTATCACGAAAAATTACAGTTTTGCCCCTAGAGGGTAGATATGATCAAATAAGCTTTAGAAAGTGTATTTGGAGTCTGAAACTTGTATCAGAATCATGTGGGACATAATTAGACGTGTTAAATTCCTCGATATTAGACCGTGGGTCTGGGTTATGTGTGTCTTCTTATTTTATTCTATCTTATTTGACTGATTTGATTTATATTATCCTGATTTTGATTGATTATCTTGGTTTTACTTTGATCTATGGTTTTGGTTTTAATGGTTTTCTTGTGTTGGTGCACTTCTCAATCAGACGGCCGAGGCGCTGATCGAGACACCGGTTAAGTTCACCGTGGACTGACTTTGGGGGTGTACGAGTCCCCTGAACTGTGAGTGGGCTATCTTCAACGGAGAACCCGTTGAGGAAAATGTTTTATTACTGTTTTTATTTAAATGCTTTATAAAATGTTTTAATAAATTATTTTGGGTGCATTAGCGATCATTGAAGATGGTTTTGAATGGTTTGTAAGCACACGGGGACTCGTGGACTGGACGCAGTCCAGGGAGTACGTGTGGCTGATTTGGTGGTTCACTAGCTAGTAGTTAGACCTCATTGGCGAACCATGAGTTGAGTTTGGATCCAAATGGTTCGTCGCTCCAGGCCCGACACGCCATATTTATTTACCGGTTCGGCGTGTGCATGAGAGAGCTAAATTGGGTGTCCTGCGGCCACCACGCAGTACCGGACCCAAGCTAACGTCAGGGGAACGGGCTTGTTTGGAAAAATAAGATAAACTGTATTTTTACTGATTATTCGATGATGGTGAAAATGCCCCTGACGGTTCCGGAGGTTGACTCGGGCCAAGGTCACTCTGGATAGGTTTTAATGGCAGCCCATTTGTTTCATGAAACGATAAATGATTTTATGTACTCGTTTTTAATTGACGATCTGGATTTTATAATTGTTGTTTTATGAACTGTTTTGGTTGTGAGTGCACCCCACCCCCTCGGATCCTCTTTTGAGGGTGGTTCACTCACTGAGTACATTCGTGTACTCACCCCTCAAATTTTTGTTGTGCTTTCAGGGTAGTTAGGATCAACGTTTCCTTTGACGTTTGAGTCGATGGCGTAGGCTGTGATCCCTCCAGTTAGAGGTACTTCTCACTACATGATGGGTCCCACTGGCAGTTGTCTTTGTTCTTGCTATCTTTTGTTCCTCGTTTTTGTCTTAATTCGATTTTTGGTTTTCTCTATTGACTTATGGTTTCGGTTTTAAATGTTGCAATATTTTTACTATCGTATTTGTTTTTAATGTTCTGTTTTTACTCTGATTTGCAAACTTCAGTATTTCAGATTTATACTCAGTTCATGTTTTCGGTATTTTATCTGGTATTGACGTTTCGTGGATCCTTGGTGCACGTGACCGCCCGGCACGTGTTTCGAGGTAACACAGCGGTTGTCCGTGCTCAACTTCCGGGTCAGGGCGTGACATTAAATATATCCATAGGAATCATAAGAAATAGTCATGTACATATGAATTAAGAACTTGATTATTATAAATCATATAAACCTCTGGGTCCAACTGTGAGTGAAGAGTTGTTGTTCCAAACTAGGGCAAAAGAATTGGTTGTAAAGAATGGGGAATTGAAAGCGCTTGATGGACGGTGTTGCATCATCCAATAACACTAAATTCTTTTTTGCTGCTTGTAAAATAAAAGAACAATTGAATTCATCATCTAATGTAATAATCTAGCCAAAACTAATTAGGAGAGAAAGAGTTTAATCAAAGCAATCTACCTTTACCGCTTCGTCACAGAAATTCTATCAACAAAAAAGAGGAAGCAATATCGATCACAAACTTCAATATCGAGAAAATGACACCAATCAAAAACGAAACACGACAACATTTAATTCCAAGAAATAAAATTGATCAAGAGCAATTACAGATTTAATTCGAAGAAGAAAAAGGAAAGTTGGTTTAGGAGGGGGAAAAAGAACTGCTAATTTTTGTGTTCTTGTCAAGCTATGAGAAGAGAAGTTGAATAAGACGAAGGTGGATAAAGAAAATGACGGTAAGAGTAGTGTTTAGTGGGTAGTTAGTGGATAAGAGTGGATAGTTTATTAGTTAACAAACCTTATAGATATAAATTTGTTTTTTATTTGAATAATGTTTTTTAAATAGTTTTGTAGTGAGTCACCGAGTTTGTGTCTGAGTTTATGATCGAGTCAAAAAAGACCCTATTTTTATGATCATTTTCCTATGCTTTTTACTATTTTTATGTGGAATTTTAACCCTATTTTATAAGTATTTGTGTTTTTAGGTCTTGAAGACAAGAATAGTGGAAACTTATTGTTTTTCACTCTTTTTGGAGCTAAATTGATGACTTTTTACTCAAAAATGGACTAAGCAATTTTGAGTATGGATTTGGAGATTTGAAGACTATTGAAGAGTTATCTCAAGAGGCAAGAATTGAAGATTGGAGCTTTAATTGCGAAGGATTGAAGACAAGCCATGAAGAAGCCCGGAAGCTAAGGAATTTTGGATATTTTATATGGGATAATACTCAACCCATATAAGCCCACAATTGGAATTAAAAATCCAATTTGTGCCTCCTATATCCAAGGAAATATCCAATTCCCGTATATTCTCGCTTCTAGTCCTAACAGGATTAGGATTCAGCGCAGTCTCGGTAGAAAAATCATAACTTTCTGCTCAGATGTCCGTTTTAAACCCGTGAGAAGGCGTTGGAAAGCTAACTCCGAGATCTACAACTTTACTTTGAAGTCCAAGACCCAGTTCTGCCATCTTCAAGCCCAAAATTGCCGTCGAAGTCCCTGCACGAATCCAGAATTTTTCAGGATCCTATTTTGACTAGGATTTTGGTTCTAGGAAGACTTTTAAGCTAACGTGGAGACTAAGTCAGCCCTAAAAACGTCCTAGACTCCTATCCTACTTAGAATTGTTGTTTCTAGCGTTATTTCCACTATAAATAGCCACCCTATGTAACACAAAACACACACAATATCTAGATAATTTTCTCTTCTTCTTTTTTTCTTCTAGTTCTAGTTTTTCTTCTAGTTTTAGGGCTAGGGTGCCGCCACCCTCTCTTTGCATAGAAAGGGGCGGCAACCCTAGGTTATTCAAGAGGAGGATTTCGCCCTTCAAGTCTTGTAAGTTTTCTTCTTATTCTTTGGATGCTCACTCAATTCATGAGTGAGTAATCCTTTTCTTTTCTCCAATGTATAATTTGATTGATCTCTTGACTTATATCATGGTGAGATTTTGTGCTTATATATATTGTTAGGGTATTTCGTAGATCTCTGTTTTAATTCTATGCTAACTTGTTTTGATTGATTGGAGTCGACACTATCTTGATAAATTGAGTTTGCATTAGCTAAATTAAATCTAGGACGATCCATCCAGATTTAATTGTTTGGTAGCAATTGGAAGAGAACGATTCATTCCTTCCAAGAGATTAAGAATCAATAGATAATTAATTATTTGTTGTGCTTGTTCATAAATTACTCGTTCTTAATGCTTTGTTCTTTAGTGATCTTTAAGCCCGATCCAGGAAATTGATTGCTAAAGAATAAAAGGGATAATTTAAGCCCGATCCAGGAAATCTTATCTACAATTGGTAATTTCGGATTTAATTCCAAACAAGCTATCCATTGTTTTCATAATTATTAGATATCAATGATCCATATTATAATTTCAAGAGGGATATTAATTCTATGTTGGAGAGTTTTCTTAATTGTTTTCTTAATTTATTCACTGCTTTCTGATTTATTGTTTTCTTTAATTTTCTTGATTGTTTTCTTAGTTAATTTTAATTGTTAGTGTTAATCACCTGTTTCTAAACAAAACTCTTAAGGAATTTTTAGTAAAAGTTAATCTTGGATAAAGTCTATTCCCCTTCTCTGTGGGATTCGACCCCTACTTGCCCTATCTACTTAGTTAGGTTTTGTGGGGATTATTTTTATGATTGCTGACGACCGATCATAAATTTTGGCGCCGTTGCCGGGGAAGTAAGGAATAGATCCAAGAATTAATCTTCTCTAGAAATTTTCTTTTTTGTGTTTTTTCTAAAAAATTTTTTGCGTTTTTGAAATTTTTTTGTGTTTTGCGTTTTTTGAAAAAAAAAAGTTTTTACGTTTTCTTAAAAAAATAAAAATAAAAATAAAAATTTATTCTTCTGCTTTTAATTTTTGTTTAAGAACTTTTACTGCTAATTTTTCTTTTGAGTTTTTGTGTTTCTAGAAAAAGATACAATGGAGCAATCACGTTCCCTAGGGGAATTGAATTTCACACGTGAGATGAAGCCCCTCTGTATTGATTATCCTGACATGGATATGTCCTACGACTTGAAGCCTAGAGTGATCAATTTACTACCTGTTTTCCATGGAGATGAGCATGAAAATCCACATGAGCATATGCGAGATTTCTACACCAAGTGTGCTTTGATCACTGGAATGCCTGAAGAACAAGTGAAGTTGCGAACGTTTCCATCCACCTTGGAAGGTAGAGCACGAGATTGGTTCTGGAGTTTACCACCAAAATCCATCACCTCATGGAGCGGATTACAAGAAGCCTTCTTAGAATGGTACTTTCCAAACTCAAGAATTTCTGAAGTTAGGAAGAAAATCTCCGCTAGTTGCCAGCTACAAGAAGAAACATGGTATCAATATTGGGAAAGGTACAATAAGCTATGTAAGAGTTGCCCATACCATGGATTAAGTGAAGGATTTTTAGTCCAAAACTTTTATGATGGGTTATCTCAATTGGACAAAAGCAATATTGATGCTACTAGTGGAGGTGGTTTGAGATTCAAGACTCCTGAAGAGACCAGAAGACTATTGAACAAGATGGCAGACAACATCTACCAATTCAGCACAACAAGAGGGAACTTGTCAACAAGTGAGCCTGAGCCAGAATTTCTTCAAAGGATCAATGATCGTTTTGACCAAGTTAATTCGGCCATTGCTTCCTTGGTAAATCAACAAGAGACTATGACCAAGATGTTCACACAGTTTCTCAGCATGCAAAGAGAACCTCAATGCTTACCTCAATTCGTCCAATTACCCTCGAATATGGCTCGAGGACATGGAGTCAATTCAATTGAAGAAAATCAAAAGTGGTATACACAAAAGAGGGAATTGTCTGATGTTCGATCTCCACCTGCGATATCACCACCTCCAGCACTTGTTTTACCTGCGATGCCACCATCAGTTGATGTATCCAATGTGCTAGTGCCAATTGATGTGGAGATTTCGACCAAAAGCAAGGAGGATCGACCTACTTCATCACCAAAAGCTTCTCGACCTCAATCAAGATTCGAAGGGATGAAAGAGATGGAGACCACCTATTATCCACCACCGTTTCCTCAAAGGTTTGCGCCGCAAAGAAAGACATGCAGTGAAGAAAGCCAAGATGATTCACTTCAAAAGAAGGAGAAGGTAAACATCCCTTTAATTGCTGCAATTAAAAAAGTTCCCAAAGAACGATGGAAGCACGTTGAATCAGCAGAAATTAGACAAAGACATCAAGAGCCAGAGATCAAGGCGACATCATCATGGGAAAAACTTATCCACTCTGAACCAAGTAAGACTGAAGATGATGAACCATGCAAAGTATACGTCCCTACTCTACCAATGGAGGATTCCAAGATTGCACAAGACGAATCAGAAGCACCGAAAGAAGATATCAAGATGGACATCCCTCCACCTTCTCCTCCAAGCCGTGCCAAGCTAGAAGATGAACCACCAAATAATGAGCAACTCAGACATCTCGAGCCAAAATAAACAAGTATGCAAGATTTTGTTGATAACCAACTTTTGGAACATGAAGATCAAGATTTCTTGGGAATCAACAAGCTTCTTGAGTCTGAATGCTTTGGAGAGATCAAACACGAGAAATGGATATTTATGGATCAATTCTTTCTGGAGGACAAGAAGATCTGCCAAGACGAGGACACTTTCCAAAGGCACGAAGGGAATAATGTCAATCAAGAATGCTGAAAGCATCCATTGCATCAACCTCTCATGGCAACAAAGATGGCATTGTCATTCCTAGCTATTCATCGAGTCGCCCTCAGCAAAATTGGTGATTTCTTTCCTTATCTCTTCTTTTCACCTTCATATTTTTGTGCTCATATTCTTCCAATCTTATCATATTTGCTTTATGCTTTGAAGTGGTATGATCCACCCTAACAAATGGAGATGAAGGAAGTCTAGCCAAAGACATTAAAGAAAGGCGCTGCTTGGGAGGCAACCCAAGAATTTACTAACATTTTAATTTTCTTCTTAGTTTTGTTTTTCTTTTTCTTTTTAGGATTTCAAATTGAGGAAACAAGTCGAAGAATTGGAGCTTTTTGAACATTTGCAAAGCAAACCGAATGAAAGCCCAAAGGAGAGGAGCAAAGGATGGAAGCCAACGCACCAACGGAAATAGCCAAAGGCCAACCTAGCTAGCTCGGTTTTTGATCGAGCCAACCTAGCCAAATTATGATCAAGCCAACCTAGCTAGCTCGGCCGGCCATGACCGGCCATGCCCGAGCCGCACAAGCACCGGCCATAGCTGAGCCATCTTAGGCTAACGACGCATCACCTTTAGCCCGTGCCACATAAATAGAGAAGCTTTCTTAAAATCATCTCCATTTACTTTTTCTTTGCATTTGCTTTGATTGATTGCCTATTCCTTGATTTGAATTAGTTGTTTGTATTTTTGTTCTATGTTTTCTATGCTTTGATTTAGATCTTTATAATGACTTATGCTATGATTGCCATGATTAATGCTTTGAATTGCTTGAATTACTTGATTGGATGCATACTTTCTTTCTGAGTCAAGTATTTCATTAGCACATCTATTTAGTCATCACACTTATAAGGGACACAACACACACGTGTGCATTCACATTGAGGACAATGTGTCTTTTAAGTGTGGGGGAAAGAGTCTAATAGAGAGTTTACATGCATATAAATCCATGAAAATTTTTCGAAAATTTTGCAAAATTTTGAATTTTTCATGCATATATTAAGTGATTAAATTGATTATGAATGATAATGCTTAGAATTTTTAAGAATGCTTATTTGATCGATTGATTTTAGCATGATATCTTATTTCTTAGAATTAGGTATAATTAGAGTCTGTGATAAAAGCTTATTGTTTATTGCTTCTATGATTATCTATTTCTAGAACTTGTGTTTAATTTTTATTGAAATTACAATTATGAAAGTATGTTATGGATATGTCAAGAACAAGTGTGGGGGACTACAATATATAAAAGGGTAGTTAAAAAATTGTTTTCATAAAAAGAAGTGTTTTCATGCAAGAGGAGAAGAGGTATTTATGCTTTAAAAAAAAAATCAATCCATTGTTGTCACTCTTTTCTTAAACAAAAGGAGTTAGTAACCCTTGGAAAAATGATAAGAGGCATGGAATTGCGGAAATATTGTCCCTCTAAAAAAAATTAAAAAAGAAGGAGTCCTTCTAAAGTGCTAGTAGCCTCAAAAATGAGAGTTAGTAACCCCAAATCATGAACACTTCGAGGTTAGTAACCTTTGAGTAATGGAGATAAAGATGAAGACATAAGCTTATGGAAAGAAGTAGTTATAGGATGTGATGAATGGTAAGTGATTAGAACTACTTTAATTATGGTTATTTAAGAATAAAGATGCTTGCTATTTCTTAATCTTTTGAATTAAGAGCTCTTATTATTTTTTGTTATTTTGATTTCATGATTGCATTAATCCTTGATATGTGTATGCATAAAAAAATTATTTTTGAAAAGAATGGATTCAAATATAGATTTGTAGAAAATTTGTTTTATTTTTCATACTAACCCATGAGTCTATCGAGTCTAGTTTTAAACATGTTTGTGGGTATCGTCCTAGTTAAATAAACCCTCAAGAGACTATATACATTGGTTTAAAGGCTTGCGTCATGTGCTAAGTGCCGCCGTACACCTACGAAAGTGGAATTTTTATTTGCATTAGTCTTTGTTTTTGTTTTCTTAGTTTTTATGCATTAGTTTGCTAGGGACTAGCAAAGATTTAGTGTGGGGGAAATTATGATCGAGCCAAAAAAGACCATATTTTTATGATCATTTTCCTATGCTTTTTACTATTTTTATGTGGAATTTTAACCCTATTTTATAAGTATTTGTGTTTTTAGGTCTTGAAGACAAGAAAAGTGGAAACTTATTGTTTTTCACTCTTTTTGGAGCTAAATTGATGGCTTTTAACTTAAAAATGGACTAAGCAATTTTGAGTATGGATTTGGAGATCCGAAGTTCGTGATTGAAGATAATTTGAAGATTTGAAGACTATTGAAGAATTATCTCAAGAGGCAAGAATTGAAGATTGGAGCTTTAATTGCGAAGGATTGAAGACAAGCCATGAAGAAGGCCGGAAGTTAAAGAATTTTGGATATTTTATATGGGATAATACTCAACCCATATAAGCCCACAATTGGAATTAAAAACCCAATTTGTGCCTCCTATATCCAAGGAAATATCCAATTCCCGTATATTCCCGCTTCTAGTCCTAACAGGATTAGGATTCAGCGCAGTCTCGGTAGAAAAATCATAACTTTCTGCTCAGATGTCCGTTTTAGGCCCGTGATTAGGCGTTGGAAAGCTAACTCTGAGATCTACAACTTTCCTTTGAAGTCCAAGACCCAATTCTGCCATCTTCAAGCCCAAAATTGCCGTCGAAGTCCCTGCACGAATCCAGAATTTTCCAGGATCCTATTTTGAATAGGATTTTGGTTCTAGGAAGACTTTTAAGCTAACGCGGAGACTAAGTCAGCCCTAAAAACGTCCTAGACTCCTATCCTACTTAGAATTGGAGTTTCTAGGGTTATTTCCACTATAAATAGCCACTCTATGTAACACAAAACACACACAATATCTAGATAATTTTCTCTTCTAGTTCTAGTTTTTCTTCTAGTTTTAGGGCTAGGGTGCCGCCACCCTCTCTTTGCATAGAGAGGGGCGGCAACCCTAGTGTTGCGATTAAACAAGCCTAAAATAATAAACAAGAACAAGAAGATTTACGTGGTTCGATCAATTTGATCTACGTCCACGGGCATAGAGATATTCTTATTATTTGGGAGAAAACAATACAACACATCAATAATACAAAATATAGACCCCTTATATGAACATAGGGTATTTAGTTCCTATTTTGACTAGGAAAAATCCCTCCGCTTCCTTCACAGACCTCCAGGAAAAATCCACAAAATTCGTAGCTCCACAAATTTCGGGTCGGGTCACAATTCGAACCGGGTTAACAAGAATTTCAGGCACAAATAACAATTCTCCACCTTGACTTGAATTCTACATAACTCAATCGAAGTATCTCCACCTTGACTTAAGTTTACCAAATCACCAAAATACTCCAAGCTTCACTCTCTGCCAATCAAACCCCTAAGGGCTTCAAGCTATGCAAACATTTACCAAGTCCAAGCTATGCTTGAACTTGTCAGTTGTCAATGGCTTCGTCAACATGTCTGCAGGATTATCAGCTGTAGGAATCTTCTCTATAGTGGCCACCTTATTATCCAAAGCATCACGAATAAAATTCAATCTAACATCAATATGCTTTGATCTTTCATGATACACATGGTTTTTCGCCAAACTCAAAGCGATCTGACTATCACAGTAAATAACAGGCTTCGAAACATTCAAACCCAAACTATCAACAAGACCATGCAACCACATACCTTCTTTAATCCCTTCAGTCAATGAC
Organism: Corchorus olitorius; assembly: GCA_001974825.2. Taxonomy (NCBI): domain Eukaryota; kingdom Viridiplantae; phylum Streptophyta; class Magnoliopsida; order Malvales; family Malvaceae; genus Corchorus; species Corchorus olitorius. The sequence continues at coordinate 78,301 of AWUE01024432.1, forward strand.
ATATATTCTGCCTCAGTAGTAGACAAAGCAACAATTGCTTGAAGAGTTGCTTTCCAACTAATAGCACAACCATACAGGGTGAAGATATAACATGTTAAAGATCTTCTTTTAATAAGGTCACCAGCATAATCAGAATCAGTATAACCAATCAATCCAGAATTACCATCAGAACCATAAACCAAACAGACATTCTTCGTTCCATTCAAATATCGCATAATCCACTTAACAGCCTCCCAATGAGCTTTACCAGGATTACTCATAAACCTACTAACCACACTAACAGCATGAGCTAAGTCTGGCCTAGTGCAAACCATAGCATACATCAAGCTACCTACTGCGCTAGAATATGGTATTCTACTCATACAGTTAACTTCATCATCAGAACTAGGTAGAGCACTAGAATCAAGTTTAAAATGTGCAGCTAAAGGTGTACTAACCAGTTTGGCTTTATCTATTTGAAAAGATTGCAGTACCTTTTCGATGTATTTCTGTTGAGATACATACAACAAGCCTGCTTTTCTATCCCTCCAAATCTCCATACCCAAAATCTTCTTCGCTGCACCCAAATCCTTCATCTCAAATTCACTGCTTAGCAAAGCTTTCAGGCTATTAATCTCAGCCAAATCCTTGGCTATAATCAACATGTCATCAACATATAGCAGCAAGTATATATATGAACCATCAGACAACTTCTTAGAGTACACACAGTTATCATACTGATTTCTAGCAAAATCATGAGAAACCATAAATGAGTCAAACCTCTTATACCACTGTCTAGGAGACTGTTTCAAACCATACAAGGACTTCTGCAATAAGCACACATGGTCTTCATTCTCAGAATCAATAAATCCCTCAGGCTGTG
>AWUE01024433.1:0-31258 GCA_001974825.2 Corchorus olitorius
TAACCATCTATCTCTTGACACTAAAGCTCGAACCCGAATCTCTTCCTAGAGTCAAGCCACCATCCAAACCACCATTGCTACACCGAGCCTAACTTTTCTGGCGGGATAACACTAAAGCTCGAACCCGAAGCCTCAAGTTTCTCTCTTTTCCTAAACTAAACCCGAGTAAACCCCTAAACCTCTGAATCCTACCTTGAAACGTATCAAGCCTAAAGCCTAAAGCCTCGAATCCCGGCTTAGTTTCCTCGAAACCACCTTTGAATCCTTCCCTCAAGCATCACCCGAACCCAAAGTCATCAAATCCCGGCGGCAGAGTCTCAATCTCGACCTAAACCATTTTTGATGGATGAGAAAAAATTTCTATGTGAGTGAATGAAATGGGAGGCTAAGGGGAGTAATTCAGCGAGTTTCTTCTTGGAGAGGCCTGGTTCTATGAATAGAGAGAGTGCATTCGGGTATCGATGAGAGAGAGGTCGAGTCTTCATTTTTTGTATGTTTGTTGATCGGGAGGGTTCGAGAGTAGGAGAGGGTTGTGAAGAGGTGAGGTCAGTGTGTGGGTGTCCGGACACTTGAAAGATCAGAGCTCGGAGAGTTTGAGAGTGAGAGAGGCCTGGTTTTTTGTGTTCAAGGCAGGGAGAGGGTGAATTTTGGTTGAGAGAGAGCCTGTGTGTTTGGTGTGGTGAGATTGTGTGAGAATGAGAAGGTTTTTGAGAGATTTCGTAGAGAGATTGTGCGTGAGAGAGAGAGTATCGATCCGAGGGAGAGATGAAGCTGTCTATTTTTGTGTGGGAAGGTTCTTTGTGTGTGTGAATTTTTTGTGGGAAGGGCTTCAGGATTCTTCAGTGTGTGTATGTGGAGAGAAAGTTATCAGTGGGTAGTATCATTGAGAGCTCCTGTCCATTCTGTTCAAAGAGATTTCTTCCCCTCTTCATCCATCGAGTCCTCTCTTTTTTTTGTATTCATCCCCTCTGCCTTTGTAGATTAACTTCCCCTCCAGATAAGATCCTTTCCTAGCTGTAATTTCATTTTCTCCCTCTTCTTTTTTTTCATGCTAAAAACTTTCTTGTCTTTTTGTGCAGGTTCAAAGCTTTGATGACTAGGACAGAGGAAGCTGAGCTGGCTTTTCTCTTTCAAGGTAAAACTTTCCTTCTATCTCATAACAAAGTGACATAACTGTTTGATGAATTGGGATCAATTCTCTGTAATGTGCCCTTGCTTTTGATTTTCAAATGGATATTTGTAATGATCTCTGCTTGTTGTTGACCCCTTTTTTAGCTTGAAAATGCCCTTGTTATTGTTACTGTATGCCACTGTTTTACTGGCCTTGCATGACTGAATGCAAGCTCCATGGTATACTTTAAGAAGTTGAGCTATATTTCCTTCCAAAATGGTCTCTACTCTGCTGAAATTGTAGGTGGAAATTGTTTCTACTATTTATGCTCCTAATTTCAATGTTGCTGTTGGTAGGGGATTTCCTAGTCATTTTCCAGTTTTCTGAAATGTAGAATGCCACGTTGCTATGCTTGCCCTTGTATGAAACCTTGCTTGTTAGCTCAATGATCATGACTATTTGTGCCTGCCATTATTGTCTTTGAACCTCATTGTAGTGACGATCGGACTCTGTAGAGCTTGATCTGTTTTGTTTGCTTCACTGTCATGTTTGTAGTATTGCTGCTGAAGTCATCTAGAAATGAACATTTGCTGAATATGGTTGATAATTGAAATTGACTATGCGGCGATCTTGATTCTTCTGGTTTGCTTGCCTTTTGCAGCTGGTTTTGACAACTGCATGATCTGTGATCTTGTATTTTGATGGCCTTAAGCTGTTAGTCAATCTTGTCATCTTTGGGCATTGGTATCATGACTCAAGAACAAGCATAAGAAAAGGCAATGGATAACAAGGCAAGAGAGAAGTAAAGTCTTGATGTCTTCGCGAGGGAATGACTAGCACACGGCGCTGTGAGGGGATGGTCATGTCTATGGCAGCTTTGAACCGTCGGATGCCTAGGACCAGAGAGAAAGAAAAGGAAGGGAGCAAGGGAGGGTCTAAGAAAAACAAAGGACTCCCTTTATTAGTCTGAATGTAACTTATGAATCCATGAATGTTAATGTAAACTATTCTTTAGCATTTTATGTGCTACGCAATATGCAAGTAAAGGTAGACCTCAATTTTTGTATTTTCGAGAAGAAAATATAACTACTCTTAGTATTTTGTAATGGGGTAAAAGAGAAATGGGCCTTGGCCAAGTATGACCCAAAACTAATATCCAAAAAGTAAAAGAAATACTTAAGCAAGAAAGCCCAAAGCAAAAACTCAAAAGCCTAAGATCCCAAAATGACCCAAAAGCAAATGATTAAGTAGAAAGAATTGGCCTAAATTAAGCAAAATGTTATGCAAAAATTTACCCATCAAACTAAACATGCTATGCAAGATGCAATGAGATCATGTGAGACGATACCGATAACAATAATAGAAATGGAAAATATTTTTGGATTTTTCCTTTGGACTTTGAATGCAATCTAGATAATTAAGAGATGAATTAGCTAATCTAAATTAAGAGTGGACTTAAAATGACCCACATGCCCCTGAATATGCAAATGACCAAAATGCCCTTATTGTAAAAATGACCAAAATGACCCTGAACATGCGAATGATCAAAACGCCCCCTGGGTGACCCTAAAGCCAAATAAGGAACAAATTAATTTGGATTAAAGAATACAGGACGAAAATGGGTGTCTACAGTGTAACCCTAGCCAAGCATCGGGTAACATTAGGTCTAATAATATGGATAGGTGGCTAATCACACCTAGAAAAAAGATTAGTGGCGACTCCTCTTTTCCAAGTCGTTTCGGCAGGGTTCCCTGAACCCGAACATTTCGTCAGAAAGTCGAAGCATTCAAATGGAACCGAAGCAAAATCTTGAAAATTGAATCTGAATGACATGGAAGTGATTTTTTGAAGAAAATACCTTTGGAAAATAACTCTGAATCTGATGTTGAGACTGAAAACTTCTTGATTGATGATGAAAGAGGACCCGTTTGCGATCAACTTTGATAATTTGAATATTTACTTTCTTGACTTTGATTTATGTTCTTCTTGATTTGACCTTGAATTTGCTTTCTTTTCCATTTTGATGCTTTCATGCTTGCCCCAGATCTGACTTGACTAATATGTTTCAAAAGATTCTTTCGCTGATCATGCTACTCCCTGTATCCATTCCCTTGTTACTCTGTAACAAAATTTGACCAATAATCAAAATTCAAATAAGTAAGTATCATGTAATTGTAACCCTTTGAAACATGTCATGAATTCATAAACATTGCCCCCATATGACCCTTGTGAAATATATGCCCTAAACAAATCCCATATTTTTTGAAAACTTTGTGGAATTTGAACCTTTTGAAAAGAATTGGTGATCACCACTAATATGCCATTTGAAAAGTAAATTTTGATCTTGGACTCACAAATGGAATGCAATCTTATTTTGAAAAGTGAATTTTGATTTTAGACTCACAAATGGAAAGCAATCTTATTATAAAATTTCTTGTTTTGAAAACTTTTTTCGAGACACGATTTGAGTCAACACTTTATGAAAGGTCTGAGATTTGAGAATTGTCAGAGGGAGATATGGCTTCAAAGAATTGGGTTCTTTTGGCAAAGCTGAAGCGTTTGATGCTTGAAAGTAACTCATTGCTCAGTATTATGATGGATGTGTCATCTTCCGATTCCTTGTCACAACTGTGGGTGGCTCCTTCATTTCCCATTCTTACTCTAGACTGCCATTTCGGGTTTTCACTTAGAAATTCTTTTCTTCATTTTTCCATTTTCATTTTTTCATTTCATTTTTTTTTTGCATGCACTTGGAAAACTCCAAATTTACCCGAAAACTATTTTTTAAAAAAAAAAAGTTTTGACTCAAAACATTTTGCAAAATAGGACTGTTACATTTGTTGAGGAAAAGTCTCTTCTCAAATATCCTCACTTGATCAAAGATAGACTTTTATTAGGCACGTGATGTAGGCTACGGTTCTGGGTTGCCAAAGAAAGGATATAAAGGCTCAAAAATGTGTTTGAGGGTATTTTGAATCAAGGATTATTTTTGTCATGTGAAGGATTTTATCATACCAATTGTCCTTTGCTCAATCTTATACCTTCGTTTTTCCTTTCACTTTCTTTTTTCAATTTCCAATTTTTCAATTTTCACTTTCACTTTCTTTGTTTTTTTTTTTTTTGCTCTTTTCTTTCTTCATATCTTTATTGACTTTTGATTTGAATTTTTTGATGGAGTGTACTCAATACGTCTTTGTGAACTCTTTTATTACTATCGGGATGCCCCATTCAATATTGAGTGCAAACCCTTTCTTTTGAGGCTAATCCTTCTTCACCTTTGCCTCCCAGTGTGGAGGGTGATCCTTGATTAGGGTTCATTTGAAAATAAATTAATTAGGCTCAAAGGGGACAACAATGGATTTTTCTGCAAGTGAAGGGAATATGAAAGAAAGCCATTTAGCACTTCAAGATTGGAAATCTTCATTGAGTAGCATATCTCGAGAAAACGGGTTTCGAAAAATCTTTTTTTTTTTTTGAAAAACCATTTTATCAAAACCTTTTGAAAACCATGACTCTTTTTGAAAACCATTTTGTTGGACTCTGATCGAGTCGTTGAGCAATCACAAGATAAATCCCCATGAAACTTAACTAAATAGCTAGGGTAAGTAGGGGTCGAATCCACAGAGAGAGAAGATAATTTCTTTACTAATTTATTGTGTTTAAACTAAGAAGTTTGAAAGTTGAAATCAAGTAATCTAAATTATAACTTAACAAAATAAACTAGAAGCACAGTAAATCAAGTAACAAACTATATAAAACGAGCCTCCAATATAGAATCAATTTCACTCTTGACTAGATTGCTATGGATCATTGACACAAATCATGAATTTGATATTAATTGCCAATCAATTAAGCATCATAAATTATTCCAAAGTAGTATATATCCTAAGACGTAGGCTTCAACTTTCCTTAGAATAAAATAATCTCCCTAATATCTTAAACAACTCCACTTGAATAATTGGTATAGGAGAGGAATACTCAACCCTCCAACATGCTAATAAAATCAATCTGCATCTCGCAAAAACCAATTTATATTGTTTCTAATCAAGCATTACCCTGTGAAGAATCATAGAACAAGCATTAAGGTTTACTTTTCCGCATGCATGATAAATCAATACCAAACTCATTTACATCTATTACCATCTCGGCCTATAGATTTCAACAAGGTTTGATAATCCCATTGAACCTAGGACTCCTAGAATTGACAATTGTTACTTGGACCAATATTAGCTTGACTTAAGCCAACTTGAATCTAACAATAGCATTCATAAATCTCAAGATAAGTAGGCCTCCAAATCAATCAAAATATGAACATATAAGATGAAGTACAAGGATAAGAAACATATTAAAGTAGAAAATCAAATTATAAAGAACAAAAATCTCCCCATAAATAATAAGTCAAGAGATCAATAAGATCCTACATTGGAGAAATAAAAGATTAGCTACTCATGAATTGAGTAGCCATCAAAAGAAAAAGGAATAGAAAAACCTAGGAAGATAGAAGCTGGTCGGCGGCTCTCCTTGCTCTCCAAATTCGTCTAACCCCCTTTCTAGAGAGAAAATATGTCTATTTATACTAGAGACTTAGGGAAAACTTAACTAGGACAAAATAGACTTTTAAGCTCATTAAACCTTCTCCAATTGAGTGGAATTTCGTCCTCAAGTCTGGGCTATCTCCAAATACCGAAATTAGGTTAATCATATCAACTTGGGCTTAATTTCATGGGTTTTTCTAGGTCCAGCACATCTGCAGAAACTTCAGGGGCATTTTCGTCCATGATAACGGCAAAACTGGGTCTCGACCGAAACACGAAAGTTATAGATCTCGGAGTTAGCTTTCCAACGCATATTTATACGCCTCATTTGGAGTTATGGACCAAAAGTTATGGTTGTTTTCCCAAACTGTCTCCAAATCTGGAAAGAAAGGAAGAAGCTTCAGCATGAAGACACCCACAAGTGGCTGATTGCGCGCACTGACAAGGGTCCCGACTCCCGCTGGGCGCCCACCTGGTTGGCCTGAGCACCCAGGTCTTAAGCCTGATCACCCATGTCCTCCTGGTGGCTCGACATGTCTTCTTGCAACTTGAATTCTTCTTACACCTTTGCTTTGAAACTTTGTAGATATCAACTCCATGACTTCAATTGGCATAAAATTGACTCCATAAATTCTTCATTCGCGAACACGAGATTTTCAATTTCTTCCAAGAAAATCCATGAAAAACCTTTGTGCCAAAAATCAACCAAAATAGCTCCAAAAAGTGCCTAAATCAACATATTTGCATATTCTACCTCTTCAACACCTACAATCACAAATGTAAGCATTATAGGGTAAAATCTAACACAAATACATTCAAAAGCATAGGAAAATGACCATAAAAACATGCATCATTTTGGTCTGATCAGACTCCTCCGGATATTCCAAGTGCTTTTTTCTCTTTTTACTTTTTTTTAAGGGAATGATGACAAAACTTTGTGCCACCATTTATTGAAATGACCTTCCTAACGACGAATTTGAGCGAATTGATTTGCACACTTTGAGTTGTGCAATACTTCTCCTGGTCGAAAAAAGAGTTAGGGATATTGAAATTAACATGGATGTTTTAAGGGACATTGACAAAATTGAAGTCTGGTCATTTTGCCCTCAAGGCACTGTGATGATATTAATAGTGTGACCAAATTGACCCTTTTAGAAGAAAACAAGACTTTAGTATTGGGTTCCAAGAGAAAAAGTTCAATCTGGATTTGAAGGAATTTGGAATTTGGGAGCAGTGTTGACGCTGATCAAATTGTCTCCTTAAAACTTTTGAAAATATTGATTTTAATCCTCTCGAAATCATTGTTTTGACTAAAACTGACTTTGAAACATCTTTTGATTAAAACTCATCATTTCTTTGCTCACAGTTCGAAATCATTGCTTTGACTAAAACTTATTCTGAAACATCTTTTGATTAAAACTTATCATCCCTTTGCTCATAGTCTAGATAAAGGTTATTGACCCTTCCACAAACGTGCTTGGGACAATTTTAGTGGTAAACACCAATCCACCATAAAACCACTTTTTATTAATTGAACATATGATCACTTATCCGAAGGAAACCTTTTTTTTCTTCTTTTTTCATTTTATTCAAATATTTACAAAAGAAGTCTCATATCTACCAAATGCATATTTCAAGATAAATGAAAAAGTAAGGAAAATGCCCCTGTATGGCACCCATTTATAAGATTGCAGATCTCCAAAGTAAATTAACTAGTCGTTTAGCCCTGACTGTAGCATCAACATCTGTGAAATTGAAAATGCTTTTGAAAAATGGAATGAATGATGTGACAATGTTCTGAACTATGAAATGCGTCTATTTTATTATAATAAGTGTGAAATGAAACAAAAGCCCTTGCAACTATCCTAATGTTCTTGGGCAGAAACACCAGGGGTCCTAGTCTATTACTCCTTTGTTGCCCCATACATTCAGATATCCAACCCTGTTGACTATGCTCCAATTCATCAGAAACTCAACAACCCTGCCTTGATCAACGCCTGCACTTTCTTCTTCAAACTGGTACAATTCTTCGTGGAATGACCTTGGACATTCATATGGTACTCACATTGCACATTGGGATCATACCACATGGGATAAGGAGGTTGCATGGGTTCCACACACACTGGCTCGACAAGACCCTACTAGATGAGCTCATGAAGCAATTCAGTATAAGTCATGGGAATTTGGGAAAACTTGAATTTCTCCTGATGACACATGTACCCTTTTTGTTGGTCCTTTGGAATGGTTGATTCCGAACCAAATGAAGATGATACCCTTTTCTTTGATGCTCGAGGATAATCATGAGATATAAAACTTGGTTGAGGAACCGACTAGTATGGGTAGGGAGCATGGTCCACATAAGAGTTTGTTGGTGGAAGTGGTGGATAAGGGTAGTAAGGAGGGTGTGGGTAATATGGGCCGTATGAACCTGAATGATCAAATCGTTGTCCTCTAGAGCTAAATAATTGTGCTTCTACATCATTCTGTGTGCCGGTTTGATCTTTTTTCGATTTTGGCTTTTTCCCGCTTCTGATCTTTCCCCACCTGAAACTGGCTTGACTAAGGAGGTACGAGGTATCAGTTGGCTGTTTTGGCACGAATGGGGTTTGAGCAACAAATGGAGAATTTGAATGGTTGGGATTGATTTGGTTAGGTTCAACACTTCCTGATTGCCCCACACCAATACTGTCTGTGTCCATTCCATATCCTACCCTTCTGACACGGGATGATCTTCTTGCGTTGTTTTTCCCTTCAGTTCTGTTAGTTGATGCTTCATCTTGCTCATTTGCCTTTACAATTCCTCATTCTCTTTCTTTATATCATCATGTGACTTTTTTAAATGTTGAAACTCAGTTAACTGTTCTCCCTCCATTGCCTTTTTCTAATAAATCCTCCAAAAATTGAATCAAATTTTGAGAGCCGTCAGAAATCTTTCTATTGATAAACATTATTTTCTTTTTGTGAAATGAAGTCAAAGCTATCCATGCAATGTATGAGTGAATGTCATGATGAATGAATGAACGAATGAATGCATGAGGCAAAAAATGGATGCATGATGTCCTGAAACAATGGTTTTGCGCAGACAAATGAAGGATAAAGCCAATCTTAGTGAAATTCCTCTTTTCATTACTGATGACCATTACATTGTCTTACTATATAAAACTTCGAACATAACCATAACTATATACAAGATTGACTATGAAAATAAAGCCCAAACAACTCTTTCAGTGCTCCTAGGCATAAACACTAGGGATCTAACTTTCCCCTAGCAAGATCACTGAGTACTTGTCGACGCTCCTTCAGAACCAACTGATGGACGCTGATTGAAACTGGGGCTACCATTTGCTCCAAAAGTTAACTTTCCTTCTTCAATCAACCTTTGTACCTCAACTATTAGCTTTGGGCAGTCTTCAGTCTCATGGCCTGAGGTTTCTGAATGGTACTGACAAAGGGCGTCGGCATTGTACCACTTGGGTCAACAGTTTAGGGGCAAAGGGTGAACATATGGTAACCTTTCCAACAAAACCTGTTGCAATAGTTGTGGGAGTAATTCTATGTAAGTGCCAGGAATTGGAATAAGATTGGCAAGCTCATCAGGTTCTTTTCTTAGAGTGGGAGGTTTGGAGACTGGCAGATTTTTTTGCTTATGGACAGGTGATCGAAATGGAGTGTTTGGCTTGAAATTTGGCTGGCGATAAGGTTGAGGCTGATGAGAGTTAGATGGGTTTCTTCATTGATCGGAGTTTGGTGGATGATAAGTTGGAGGGTAAAGAGGTGGGTCAGTCAACTGGAAATAGTTGTTTCGCAACTGTACCGCATCAGAATACTCCACTTTTGACATGCAAGTCTTGAGCTCCTCCACTTGCTTGGTTAACTCATCCATTCCTTGTGCGATCTTGCCTAAGTTTTCCTTATTTTCTGAGTCGAAAGTGATTCCATTGGTGGGTTCTGACCTTTCATGGCCGAAGTTAGTTTGTTTTAACGGTATTTTTGGAGAAAGAAGTTCCTGGGCCCCTTTTAAATCTCCACCCTTTATCAGCAACTTAAGAACATGCTCCCTCAACTTACCAACCTCCTCAGCGAGTACCTCTTGCTTGCATTTCAACTTAATAATTTCTTTTTCCATTTTCTTTTGGTCAAACTCCAACTGCTGCACTCGAGCTTCCAATGAGCTACCCATACTTTCTCGGTTATTCAGATTCCTAACTCAATGAATTGCCATGAATAAGTGAGATTCACAAGTGATCTAAGTACAAATTTACAATATGCTGATGTTAATGAATGCTTATACATATGCATGATGCTTTGGCAATGATGGGAATGTATGGTGACATGGCAGGGATGCTGAAAGAAAGTACATGACTTGGTAGAATATGCTGATGAGCAAATGCATGGTTTTGCTTGGTCGACTATGTGCAATGAGAATATATCAAGATATGAATGCATGAGAATGCACAAAATGATGAAACCTGCAAAACCAGAGGGTTAAGAATATGCAATATCTAAACATTTGCCATAGGACAATGGGAACGAAAGATACTTGATTAAGGTTTCCAAAAAGATTTCAACACATGAGTCTTTGAACGAAATATTGATACAAGGTTTCTACAAGTTTCCACACTTGTGGTTATAACACATGGCTTTTATTTTGGTAAAATCTTGAACTAAATCTGGCGATTGGTGACTGTCGTATGTCTGAAACGTGTAATTGGATCTCTTTCCGTGTAGCTGGGTGTTGTGTCTGGTCTTAGTCAGGCTTCTTTTGCCCCAATTGTAATCTGACAAATCTTACAAATGCAATGAAAATGTATGATGCTAAAAAAAAGAAGAGATGGAAAATAAGAAAATAATGAAAGACGTTAGTAACCACAAGGAAATTAAACAAGAATAGTAAATAACTAAAAATTAAAGAAAATCATGCCCCTTTTGTTCCTAATAAAAACCTTTTATTTTCCTAAAAATCTAAAAGGACGAAAATGCCCTTGGGGCAGGAAGTCTACCTACTGCGGATAAAGTCATTATCCGCTCTACAGTCTGTAGTCGAAAATAGTAAAAAGAGATAAATGTTAGAAACGTCCCTTTTGTTTACTAAAGTTTATCCTCACGGGATTGGCTCTACCTAGGCTGGATATCTCTCGAGGGACCTACATGCTGGGTAAGGCTGCACATTAGATCTAAAGGTTCCCAGATTGTCCATACTGTCACCCACTCAAGGCTAGTAAGGTCTAGACTGAGTGGAACTATTTGGCAAAACCCACACGGAGACGATTATCACACGAAGGTTAGCTACTTTACTTCCTCCTAAAGGGATAGAGCTCCGGTATAAGCTCATGCAGAATGAAAATGCAAGTTATTTAGTGCACGTGTGAAGGAATAAACGAACCTTTGCCAACAACTCCTAACCCAAATTACTAAACTACCCCCAAGAAAAGAAACAATGCATGACAAGTTAGGTAGAATATATACGAGAATATGAAAGCATGTAAGCATAAAGATATGCAAGAATAAACAATGATAAACAGGCACGAATAAACAAGAATAAAATGCAAGCAGACAACCAATTATGCAAACCCTAGTTAGCTCTAAACTAGCATTCAGTTTGACTCTCTAACCACTCCCCAGTGGAGTGGCCAAGCTGTCGCAACGTGCAAGTCCGGGGTACGAAACCCTGCCGTTAACGACTTAAAATGGAGTCGCCACTAACCTTTTTTTTAATCTAGGTGTGATTAGCCACCTACTGATTATTAAGTCTAATATTAACCTAAGCTTGGAAAAGGTAACACTAAACCAAATAATCGGTCTTCTAACCAGAGTCTAAAGTTCGGGAGTTGGGTACGCGTAGGGAATGATTAGCACCCCCACGACGCCAGTCAAAATGACGGCTCTGACTAGTCTAAAATTAACTATAGGTTTCTATTATTGGTTGTCTCTATCTTTAAGTATTTTCATGCCATTAAAAAATTTTATCTTTGAAATTAAGCAAATAAACAAGCAAAAATGGATTTTGGATTTTTGAAATAGGAATGTTGGATTTTCTCTTGGGCTCCTCATGAGAGGATTTTCTTTAAAACTTACCGTTAAAACGACTCAATTTGAAAAATGCTTTAAAGGGGAACTTTTGAAAACTAAAACCGAAAATGATAGGAACTTTTCCTAAATTGAAAACTTGAAAACTGATAAGAACTTTCCTAATTTTAAAACTCTGAAAACTGGATGGGAACTTTCCCAATTTGAAAAGAACTTAAATTGAATACTTTGAAAAACTTGAATGAAATTCTTTTTGATTTTTGAGTTTTGAATTTTTGAAAATCTTTTTATTAATTTAAAATACTCAATTTTTCCTTTTTTTTTAATTTTTCTTTAAAAACTAAAAGAGAACAATTCTCAAGCACAAACTCTTTTTAATTTTGAAGAAAAATCGATTTTATTCCATTTCAATTTTGATTTTTCTCTTTTTCTTTTAATTTTCTTTTAGCAATTACTTGAAATTACTAAGTCCGAACCCTAGATGCATGAATGCACGTGATGCATGTTTTTTCCAGTTAAATGCAATTTTACTGATTAATTATACGAGGAACACCTTCGGCCGCCTCCCAATAAATGGTAAACAACCTCCAGAAATTTCCAAGCCTCCGGGAGAAGGCGAGCAAACTCAGACACGCATGATTGAGCCGCCCTCCTTTCCCATCGTGGGATCAATTTAATTTTAGTCTCATGAGCAAGGTAATAACAACATAAATATGAAAATTAAATATGAATGCATATGAGGATATTCTAAATTTCTAAATTTCTAAGTTCAAAATTATTCCATCTTAAAAGCCTTATATTGAATTGGAATTAAACTTAAAAGCCTTATATTGAATTGGAATTAAGCTTTAAGTAAAACCTTAAACCCACTACTAATAGAAAGGTCAAACCCAACTAAAACAAACAAAGCCCACATCTTGACATACACTGAGGCCCAATCCTACCAAAAGCTAAGGCCCAAATGAAAGAACTAACCCATATATATAACAAAAATGACCCAATTAATCAACTCATCACAACCAAAGCCCAAGCCACCTCAAAGCCCAACAGAAATATCTCCTCAATATAAATAGAAAACCCAAATGATAATTCTAAACCCAAACAAGCAATAAAGCTCAAATTATATTCTACCAAATTCCAAGTTTTAATTGTTATTTAAATTAGTTTCAAATCATTTTATCTTTAGACTAAAAGACCCAAATATAATTAATATACCCAATTCTAAAATCTAACCTAAACTACCATAATGCAATTTTTATTCCTAAGTACTTAGAGTATTAATTTCTAGGCTCATTTAGCCTTGATTCCAAATTAATTTATTCGATATTTCTAGGCTCATTTAGCCTTGATTCCAAATTAATTTATTCGATATATATATAAACCATCAAACAAAGGTCACTTTTTTCTAATTACAAGACTAAACAATAATTTAACTTAGAAATAAACTGAAAGACACCTAATTGAACGAAACCAAACATAAAGGGACTGAATTAAGCTATCACAGGAACCATACTGCAAACAGAAACAAGTATCGATTACTTATGTAAACTAATTGACTGCTTAAGGGACTAAATCAAACTAAAATACAAATATTTAAGGACTCGAATGTACGAAGATTAAACAAGAAATTTGAAGGCATAATAAAACTAAAACTTATTTAAAAGCACTGAAAAAGATTAAGCTATTTTAATAAATAACGAAAAGTTCACATATATATATATATATATTATACACCAAAAATTATGACAGAAAATGAAAGAGTTAAAACCCTAACCTTCTCTCACCTCTCCCTCCACCGCACCAGTCGTTGTGCACCGCCGCCGAATGAGCTTCAATCACCGTAAACGGGGCTGCAAACTTCTTGCTTTGCTCGTCTCCTCCTCCTCCTCCTCACGAACCCAGATCTGGCCTTAACCTTCGCCGGAATCGACCTTATCCGCCTCAAATAAATGAGACCTGAAACGGAACCTTGGCCCTTCCGATCTGGCGAACCAACCGTCGGATCCGTCTGATTCTCAGGTATGTTGTCCCTCTCACTTCCCCCTCTCTTCTTATTGAAACAATTTTATGAAATGAAACTTAAAATTCAAAAGCCCTATATCACAATCTAAGAACCCTGATATTTCTTTTTTGTGTTGATTTTTTGAAGAAAAAGTTGAAGCTAAGGAAGGAAGGAAATGCAAGAAAGAACAAGATAAGGGAAAGGTAAGACCTTTTCTTCTTCTCCTTTTTTGGTTTCGGCTTCTGATAATATTGCTAACTAAAAAGGAAATAAAAATAAACTCTTTTGTGTTTGATTATTGTTGTTGCTAGAACTAGGAAAAATGACTTCTTTTTTTGGTATTTTTGAATGACTATGAACAAGTAAAAACTAAAGATTTCTAATGTAAAAAGAGGAAAACAAAACTATCAATGGGTTCTTTGTCTTTCGATTCCTAAAGGATTTAGGGTAGCTACTGGAAACATATCAAAAGAAAAGGTTTTTTCGAAGATGAACCCTGGAGGAAGCTGCTAGGTTTTTTTGAAAAAAAAACTATACATACATATTATCAAGACATAAATGCAATGAAAATGCTCCATCTGTATTTTTGTTTTTCTACTTTATTTGTGCAAATGCTAAATCACTTACTGCAATGTTATGAAACACCATGAAGTGCTAATGAGGAGGTTAAAATGAAATGATGATATGTACGCTGCACAACTTGGGAAGAAATCCCAAATGCTCTGCTTTTTCCTTTTATGCTTGCTGGAAACGTCCATGCAATTTTTGACTTAACATGTGTTGCTATTAAAATGCAATGAATTTATGATTGTGCGTTTAAATACGGTGAACTTTGAGATGAAGAGAGAATCAACTTGATTTGCGAACGGTTTTGCACTGGTTAGGATTGGAGGCAATTTGCAATGTGGGGGAGAAGGAAATTATAATTACTCATGAGTTTGATGCTCCTTGTAAAATTTCTCCTTTTGGATTTTATGCTTATGTAATTTGTTTGGATAAAAAAATAAATTGAAATTGAGAAGTCTTCCAAATTTAAATCATGACTTGGCCCCAAAAGGCTTAAGCCCAGATCAATCAATCGGATACTTGACCACAGACTCAAACAAGGATTGAAATGAAAGCAAAAAGGGGAATAAGGAGTAGTGAAGCGCATGATACCAACATGAGAATAAAGAAGGCAAGAGCCCAAAAACCAAATGATCCAAATAAAATGGTCTTAGACCCAATAAGGAAAGGGAGATTGACTTGGGCTTCAAAAGTTTGATTTAATGAATTTGATCATAACTAGCCAAATTTAAGCTTTAAACCCACTAAAGAGAATTATTAGTCCAGATCCTAAATTGGGGGTCTACATGAGTATGCAGTACAAAATTGTAAGGTGTTTAGACCCTTCGTGTAGAAATTGATGGATGAGTCCAGGATTCAGTTCTGTGGAAGTTCCGATGGAAGAAATTAATGTGGTGATAGGGGAAGAAAAGCCAAAACCTTTTGTCCCTACATTACCTACCAAATTGCCACCACCACCCTTCATACCAACAATCCCGATAATGCAACCCTTTATACCCAAACAAACTACGGTGATGTCACAGCGCATGATGGTTAATTCTCCTAAACCTTTTCCCTATGAAAGCAATTATTGTGTACCTTGGAGATATGATGTGACTGTGTCACCTCCGATTACGGAAGCCCAAGGTGAAACAATTCAGCAAACATAACAGGCATTGGAGGGATGATCAGAAGTGCTCGCTGTTATTCACAACCTATAAAGGAAATGATACAGAAAGAAAAGGGATTGGAGGCAACATGGGGGCATGAGCCACCATTGATGGAACAAGGCCAGTCATCAGCTCAAGGGGAAATGAGGAAGCCGTGTTTCATAGAGAAGGAGGCTTGTGAATTTCTCAAGATCATCAAGCATAGCGAGTATAGTGTGGTAGATTAAATGAACAAAATGCCAGCCAGGATTTCCATTCTATCTCTGCTACTGAACTCAAAAGCGCATCGGAAAGCCCTACTCCGGGTATTAAGTCAATCCTATGTAGAGCAAGGAATAACTGTGAAAAACCTAGACTATATTGTGGGGAGCATAAGCACGGGGCACATCACCTTCACTGATGAGGATATCCCTGAGGGAGGAAGGAATAACTTGAAGGCTCTATACATATCGGCCTGCTGCAATGGGTTTCACATCGAAAGAATTCTGATTGATAATGGGTCTGCTTTGAATATCATTCCCTATCACTCGCTCGAGAAGTTGGCAGTAGATCTTTCCTACATTGAGCCAAACAATATGATGGTGAGAGCTTTTGACGGAACCACACGCTCAGTGAGAGGTGGCATTGAGCTTCAAATGAAGATAGGGGGAGTTGAATTCTTGATGACTTTTCAAGTAATGGATATAAATCCATCATACTCAGGCTTATTGGGAAGACCCTGGATTCATATGGCGGGAGCTGTACCGTCTACTTTGCACCAAACAGTTAAGTTTCGAGTCGGAAACAAGCTGATAGAGATCAAGGCAGAGAAAGACATCAAAGCTACACAAACTCACAATGCACCATATGTGGAAGCTACAGAGGAAGGGGTAGAGGATTCCTATCGTTCTTTCGAAATTGCAGAATTGACTCACATCAAAGAAGGAGGGAAGCTGCCTAGGCCACATATCACTCAGAATTGGATGATGTAGTTGAAGCAGTTGATAGGGAAAGGATGGAAAGTTGGATGTGGTTTGGGAAAGAAGCCATCTCTACACCAAAGTATGCTTATACTTTTGGCCTGGGTTTTAAACCGGTTTCGAAGGATTGAGTTGAGTCAAAGGAAAAAATGAAGCAGAGGAGGATGGCCAGGCTTAGGGGAGAGCCATTTGATGCGGGTAGGATGGAGTTTCCTCCCCTTTATCACACTTTCAGATCAGCAGGTTGGGAGAATCCTTCAAAGAAGATAGATGCCCTTCGTCTAGCCACTGAGGTTTCAGTTGTCAGAGGAAAGCTTCAGGATTTGTCCGTGAATGCAGTAGAGGATGGGTTAGAGGACAGGTGCCCGTGGATTTACCCAGCAGAGCAAGGATCAGAGGAAGTCAACTGGACTGAGTTCGAGTTCCCAGTTTTTGTCAGCAATGAAATGTAATCAGACTTTTAAAAAAGTTTTTAATGATCTTTCCCTAAAAATGTGATTGAATTTCATTTTCATGATCATGGATGTTATTCAAATCATGTTCATTTTGTTATAATGAGTAATGAAATCAAAGTGCATATTCAAGTTTCCTCACATTCATTCCATTTTGTTCATATATATATATATATATATATATTCATTTTATTATTCTCTATACGTACATATTCTCTTCATTTCTTTCTCAGGTCAACTGGCAATGAATGCAAAGACGAACCGGATAACCCTGCAAATAATTTCGAAATGCCTGTGTGTAACAATGATATGGCTGAGGAATATGCAGAGGACTCAGTGCTACCCTCAGATCTCATGAGATTGATTGAGCATGAAGATAGGCAAACACAGCCTCATAAAGAATCCACTGAATTGATGAATTTGGGTACAGAAGAAGATAAAAAGGAAGTGAAGATTGGCACTACTCTGACTCCTGAAGATAGGCAACAGTTGGTGGAATTGCTTAAAGATTACACAGATGTATTCGCTTGGTCATATCAAGATATGCTAGGGTTGAATCCTGAAGTAGCGGTTTACAATTTGCCGATAAGATTAGAATTCAAGCAAGTACAACAAAAGTTAAGAAGGATGAAGTCGGACATGCTTTTGAAAATTAAAGAACAAGTCAAGAAACAGTTTGATGCCGGTTTTCTTGAAGAAATTAGATATCCCGAATGGCAGGCCAACATTGTCCCAGTCCCGAAAAAAGATGGAAAAGTGCGGATGTGTGTAGATTATCGGAATTTGAATAGAGCCAATCTTAAGGATAATTTGCCACTGCCTCATATTGACATTTTGGTAGACAATACAGCTCGACATTCATTGTTTTCTTTCATGGATGGCTTTTCTGGATATAACCAAATTAAGATGGCACCTGAAGATAAAGAGAAGACAACTTTTATGATGGCATGGGGCACGTTTTATTATAAAGTTATGTTGTTTGGGTTAAAGAATGCGGGAGCCACTTACCAACGAGCGATGGTTACTTTGTTCCATGATATGATGCATAAGGAGATAGTAGTATATGTGGATGACATGATTGCTAGAGCTCATTCACCAGATGGACATTTAGTGAATTTGAAAAGGTTGTTCGAAAGACTCAGAGAGTACCAGCTCAAGTTGAATCCACCCAAGTGTACATTTGGGGCAACATCTGGGAAGTTGCTAGGATTTGTAGTAAGCCAACATGGAATAGAAGTTTATGGTGATTCGGCTTTGGTAATATACCAAATGAAAGGAGAATGTGAAACAAGAGATTCTAAATTAATTCCATATTAAGAGCATATATTGAAATTAATGGAACAATTCAAAGATATTTCGTTCCATTATTTGCCTCGAGAAGAAAATCAGTTGGCTGATGCTTTAGATTCACTGGCTACCATGTTTAAAGTTGGAGGATGTATGGATATACAACCAATTAAGTTGAGGTTGAAAGAGGCGCCAGCACATGTTATGAGTGTGGAAGAAGAGCCAGATGGGAACCCATGTGTCGCAACGTGCGGGTCCAGGGGGACCCGCCGCCCGCGACTTGGGGAAACTACTGGAATCTATCTATGGATGGGAGTCGCCACTAATCTTTTTTACTTAGGTGTGATTAGCCACCTATCTGATTATTAAGTCTAAGCTTGGCAAAGGTAACACTAAACCTAATAAAGTCTACTTAACTAGAGATTCTATGGTTTGGGAGTCAGGTACGCGTGGGGAAGGATTAGCACTCCCACGACGCTCGTCAAAATGATGGCACTGACTAGTCTAGGATTAACTATGGGTTTCTATCATTGGTTGTCATTATCCCTATGCTTAAGTCTATTCATGCCAAATTTTAAGGTTTTTAATGAATCTTAGCTATGCTAACCCACTGTCTCACAATGGATTACTCCGAGTTAAACCAACTTTACTTATTACTACTTTTTACTTTTTAGCCTAATTACTCTAAATTAAACTAATTACTGTTTACTCTTTCTTTTACTCTTTAGCTTAATTACCCAGAATTAAACTAATTACTATTTACTCTTGCTTTTACTCTTTAGCTTAATTACCCAGAATTAAACTAACTATTGACTACTCCTTCTTTTACTTTTTAGTTTAATTGCTCCTGAATTAAACTAATCTTCTGGTTACTCTTTATTCTACTTTTGATTACTCTTTCTTCTACTTTTGAAAACTTTTTCTCCTACTCCTTATTACTCTTTCTTTTACTTCTAATTACTCTTTCTTCTACTTCTGATTACTTTTTCTTTTACTTCTGATTACTCTTCCTTTTACTTCTTTTTAGTTTAATTCAGAGTAATTAAACTAATCTTCCAATTACTCTTTCTTTTACTCTTTTTAGTTTAATTACTCTGAATTAAAATAATCTTCCAATTGCTCTTTCTTTTACTCTTTTTAGTTTAATTACTTCTGAATTAAACTAATCTTCTGATTACTCCTTTTACTCTTTTTAGCTTAATTACTCTCGAATTAGACTAATCTTCTGATTACCCCTTCTTTTACTCTTTTTAGCTTAATTACTCTTGAATTGAACTAATCTTCTGATTACTCTTTCATTTACTTCGGATTACTCTTCCTTTTACTTCTTTTTAGTTTAATTACTTTGAATTAAACTAATCTTCCAATTACTCTTTCTTTTACTCTTTTTAGCTTAATTTCTCTAAATTAAACTTTTTTTCTGATTACTCTTTCTTTTACTCTTTTTAGTTTAATTACTTCTGAATTAAACTAATCTTCTAATTACTCCTTCTTTTACTGTTTTTAGATTAATTACTCTGAATTAAACTAATCTTCTGATTACTCTTTCTTTTACTCTTTTTAGTAATTACTTCTGAATTAAACTAACTACTGATTACTTTTTCTTTACTTCTTAGCCTAATTACTCTGAATTAAACTAAATATTGATCCTCATCTTTTTTGCTTCTTAGCTTAATTGCTCTGAATTAAACTAACTACTGACTTTACTTATTTGAGCTTATTCACTGATTTTGTCTTGATGCATGGATGCACGTGATGCATGTATACCAGTTGATAAAGATCTTTACCGTGTGATTATACGAGAAACACTATTGGGCGCCTTCCACTTGATTGGTAAGACCCCCATTTAGATGTTTCAAGCCTAGGAAACTGGGGTTGAAACAGACAACCACTGTCTACATTCCAACTGATTATTCCATCATCAGAGTCATTTTATTTTTCTCAAATGAATATGTCATTTTGCAACAATTTAGTGAAATATAAATATGGATGCACATGAGCAAATTAATCTCAGGTTTAAGTTTAAATTTTTAAAACCTAAATTCAAGTTTACCAATTCATTGAAAATTAAAACTAAATCCTAAATAAATAGTGAAATAAACCTGATAAAACTAGACTAGGGCTCACAAGGCCCAAATGCATAGAAAGGCCCAATTAAGGAGTTACCCAACAATCCTGAAAGTGAACCAAACGGATTGGGCTTCATATCTTGGGCCTGTTCTTGGGTCAGATCCACGGGTAAACATGGGCCGCGGGTTGCTAGGTCGGGTTATCGGGTTAGGTTTTTCGAAACGGCGCTGTTTTACCATTTCAACCTTCCTTCTTATTTCTTATTTTTTCTCTTCTTCTTCTTCCTCCTTCTCTTTCAACTGAAACCTTAACTCTCTAATCCCTTAACCAGTGCCGCCCCTTCACTTGGTCAGCCACCATACCAGATCTCCATGTCCCCACTCAATTTCGTCGATCAGTCTCTTTTCTTCCCCTTAAACCTAGGCCCGAGTCTAAACTTGTTGAAAAACCACCCAAGCACCACAAATCCAACAAAGCCGATACCCCCAACTACCACTAAAAACCCCGATAACACCACCTCATGCTAGCTTCAAGACGAGTATTTTTCACTCTTCTTGCTCTCTCTTTATCAAACTAGTAACTTCAAAGACCCAAAAACCCCCCTATTATCGAACCTTATACCTCAAAATCCCGGCGGCCTTTACTTTAGCTTTACTGAACCCTTTTATACTCCTTACAAAAAAGCCCAAATTCGAGAACCTAATTCTAGCTCTTTTTCTTTAAAGAGTCAATGTGAGAGTATCTCTGTAAGTATAGTGAGAGAGTGAAAAAAGTGTGTGTTTTTTGTGTGTGTGAGGTGGGAGAGTGCGTGTTAGTGTTCAAAAATTAGAGAGAGAGAGTGTGTGAATGAATCTGTGAGCAAATGTGTAAGTTTTTCTCTTTTTCTTTTTTTTGAGGGAGAGCTTGTGTATTTTAGAGTGTTCAATAATCAGAGTCTGTGTCAGCTGTGTGAGTGTGAATAAGTGTGTAAATGTGTAGAATCCCCCCTCCCCTTTTTAAAGATAAGCACCGATCCCCTCAATCTAGCTGTAATTTCCTTCCTCAGTTGCTTCTGATTCCTTTGTATTTTAGTGGTGCAGGTGAGAAATTGGGATAAGAATGGAGCCTACTGTGAGCTGTTGAGCTGAGCTAGATAAGGTGAGTCATCATCTTCCTCTCTCTCTCTTAGATTTTCCTAGAAATTGCTATCTGAATTGGCTAATTCTTCCAATCTTGTCTTCTTGTAGGTGCTAGCTTCCGTCCTTCAGGGAGCTGCTCGTGAAAAGGTGTTGAGCTGTCCAGGCTAAGCTGGCAAGGTAAGCAATCTTCTCTCTTATCCTAATTTGTCTCTCTTTTAAATTTTATTTACTCTCACTGGTTTACCTTCTCTCTCTCCAGCTGCTGACGTGGACCAATCCAAACTCCCCAAGGCTGAAGGCAACTAACCAGATGCTGACAGCATGGCAAGCTCTCTTCCTTCTCTCAATTTTATTACTACACTGTAATTACTATGAAATGCTACTACGCCTAAAAATGCCTGGTAATGCTACTGAATTCATGCCTTAATGAACCTGATTATGGTGAAAAACCTACACTATCATTGATGAAAAGAAGATGCTTTGTTTACTGACGTATTTCACTGAGTTAGAATGCCACTGTTTTGGTTTGCCTTGTTTTTGAATTTGCTCATATTCAACGCCTCTGTATGTTGGAATTTGCTCCCTGAGATTCTGTTTTCTAGCTCAAATTTTTGTTCCTGTTCATGTTGCCAATGTACTTGTCATATTTTCCAAATGCCCTTTGCTGCTTCCTGGATGATTTGCCTTCGATGATATGCCACTGTTTGCCTTGCTAAATTACTGATGCAGTTAATTTCCCTGGTTTACAGTCACTTGCAATGCTTGGTTCATTTTCCACATTTTCAATTGCCCTGAAATGATTGCCCTGAATCTGCTTACTACCTAATCGCACTGAATCGATTGCATTAAACTGCCATTCTGACTTTGTATCCCCTCCATACTGCATTATGATGCATTATGTGTTGATTTGCTTTTATTCGTTGCACCCTTGGTTGCAAACTGTTATGACCCATTTCCTTGCTAATTTAAACCTTGCTATTGTGCTTAATTTATTCACTTCAGTTCATGTTTACGTTTAATCACGATTATTGTGCTTTATCTCCATTTTGGCTATTTATGTGACCTATTTCCATTTGTGGTCACGCTTCTGATCGCCTTGTTGTAACCCTCATGATCTTTTTCTACTACTACTGCCAATTTTTAACCAAAATAAAGTCTTCCATGAGTACATTTCCTGCAGTCATTGTTTAATGGTCACTATGCTTGTAACGCCTTGCTTGCGCTCCCATTTGATTAAACCTATTCTGTTTCTATGCTCTTGTAGAGTACTTCATGTCGTGCCATTGTTTGTATTCCAAATACTGTCTTGCCTTTAATTTATGACATGTTTTGCTGTTCTGGGAACCTGGCCAATGAGCCTTGCCATGTAATTGGATGCTTCTGAACTATCACTAGATATTGATTCTTTGCCCTTGCATTATTCTTGAATCCGTGACTTGATACCATAAATTGTAATGCACTTTGTTTGGATGTCGTTCCCTTGTGCTGTCTGGCGATACTGCTGAATTCCCATAGCTAGTCTTATTATACTTTTCCATGTTTGGTTTGGATATTTAGCTGCTGCACTGGTCCGTACGTCTTCCCTTGGCTTGTTTTGAGCTGTTTTGATGCTAATCATCACTATTTTGCTCATGGTTACTGCCATTTAGCGCCTTTATGCTCATGAATTGAGTGTTGTCTTTATTTCTTGGATATGCATGGATTTTAAACACCTTGCCTCTGTTACGCTCCATGACTTGTTTCTTGCTCTTAGCATTTATGGATAAATATTTCATTTAGCTTGCCTCCCATGTTATCAACTGCCTTATTTTCCTATTTGGTGCCATGAAGGCTTAATTGGAACTTTCGGGACTAGGAACTAATCTTGGATCCCGTTCCCAACTAAGCCGAGAACAAAATACTCCCAGCCTCTTTATGTTGCTCCCTGCATGCTTGCTGCCATGACATTTTGCTGTATTGTGTTGCTCTGTTTGCTTTTTCTGTTGTATATTTACTGTTTAGCTTCTCTTTTTCCATGTTCTTCTGCCTTGCATATCTTCTTTCATTTGCTTGGAGATTTGACCTGCCACCAATCAATGGTGGTCATGTCTTGAGCCTAGGGACACATTTTTGGCCAATTCTGCAGCTTTCTCCTATTGTGTAAGGGACTGGATTTTCAAGAAGCCAAAGGAGGCAAGATATTGTGGAGTGCTGATTTGTAAATGTAAATGCTCTTGTTTTGTATCTTCTAAAGTCTGTAAACTTATGCATGAGCAGTGAAGTTCCTTTTCCATTTTTTGTGCATTTGTAGCTTTTTTCAATCTGTATAACTCTTTTTACTTGAAAAATGTCATGAAATGGTACTAGCTTCTTCATGCCCAAATGCAAGTCCAAATCCCAACATGCTCAAATGTAGGCCTGATATCCAGAATTCAAGCCCAACGCCCCACATGTCCAATGCAAGCCCAACATAAACTAACTAAGCAAAAGTGGTTAAGTCCAAAAGCAAGAATCCAATCAAAAGTGGTCTTTAGCTTAAATGCCTAATTTTTCTTTATTAAGCAATGCAAATATGATATGCTAAACGCTATGCAAATATGAGGTGAAGGGCATAGGCTGATGCAAGATGTAAATCTATTAAAATATCCTTAAAAATTATGAATTGACAAGCATATCCCTAAACGCAAATTAAGAAGCAATTTAACCTAGATTAAAGTATACGTGCCAAAAATGGGTGTCTACACCATGGTATCATGATATCATGCAATATCTTAAGTGTCAGGGGTATCCAGAGCATGGTACTGATAATGATAAGAGGGTGATTAGGCGAATGTCATTAGGATATTTTCTGGATGGAGTGGTATTGTATAAGAGCGGCCGAGACCAAGTGTTGTTGAGATGTGTGAATTCAACAGAAGCTAAAATGATATTAGAGGAGGTGCACGAAGGATTTTGTGGAAGTCATGCCAGTGGGCATAGGATGGCTAGAGAAGTCATGAGAGTAGGTTATTATTGGCTGACTTTGGAGACTGATTGCATCAATTATGCTAGGAAATGCCACAAATGTCAGATATATGCATATCAAATACATACTCCTCCCAATCCGCTTCATGTTTTGGTATCCCCTTGGCCATTCTCAATGTGGGGCATAGATGTGATCGGAGCTATAAATTCTAAGGCTTCAAATGGGCATCAATTTATCCTAGTGGCTATTGATTACTTTACTAAATGGGCGGAGGCTGCATCCTATTCTAGCATCACACAATTGATGGTTCTTAGATTTGTGAAGAAGGAAATCATTTGCCGATATGGTTTGCAGGAAAGGATCATTACTAATAATGTTATGAATTTGAATGGTCGCTTAATCGCTGCTGCTTGTGCTCAATTTAAAATCACACACAGTAATTCTGCCCCTCGACGTCCAAAAAGGAATGGCGCAGTGGAAGCAGCAAACAAGAACATCAAGAACATCATAAGGAAGATGACTGAAACTTATAAAGACTGGCATGAGAAATTGCCTTTTGCCTTGCATGCTTATAGAACATGTGCCAGAACATCCACAGGGGCAACTCCTTATACTTTGGTGTATGGCATGGAAGCAGTAGTGCCAATCGAAGTTGAAATCCCTTCAATAAGGGTGTACTGTGAGATCAAGTTGGAAGAAGCAGAGTAGGAACAAGAAAGATATGATCAATTGTACCTTATTGAAGAGAAAAGGTTGACAGCCCTTTGTCATGGACAAACATATCAGAAGAGGATGATAAGGGCATTTAATAAAAAAAGTGCATCCTAGGCAGTTCAAGGAAGGAGAGTTGGTTTTGAAAAAAGTTTTTTCAGAACAACGAGACCAAGGGGCAAATGGGTGTCGAATTGGGAAGGGCCCTACATTGTAAAGAAAGCATTTTCTGGAGGAGCTCTAATTTTACAAGAGATGGATGGGAATGAGTTACAAAGTCCGATCAACTCAGACGCGGTAAAGAAATACTATGCCTAAGAAGGGGAAGTTATAAAAAAAAAAAGAAGAGAGAGAGAGAAAAAACTTGGCCTAAAATAGAAGGAGGTCGAAAATGAAAAAAAAAGAAAAAAACATGGCCTAAAATAGAAAGAGGTTGGATAAAGAGAAATAAAAAGAAGAAAGAAAGGTTTCAAGTTGAAAACCCGCAAAGGACGGCCTGAATCCAACGGGGGTTCTGGAGTTGAAAGCCCGAAAGGGCGGCCTGAATCCAACGGGGGTTCTTGAGTTGAAAACTCGAAAGGGCGGCTCGAGTGAAGGGTGGAAAGGCATGGACAATGGAATTTTGCTGAATCTTCTTGTGAGGTCAAAAGGGTGAGTGAACAGTCCAAAGCTACCAGTGATGACCAAAAGTGAAAAAGAAATGTACACACAGGACCAATTGAAATGCAATGGAATTATCCATCATTCGAAATCGTCGGAGTATTCATCGCCATGCGGTCTATTCTATCTTTTATATATATGTTATATTTCAACATTTTTCTTCATGAATCTTTCTTCTGTATATATTCTTGTTTAAAGAAAGTTGGAACTTTCCATATATATACTTCTTCTTTTTAAATATAAATATATCTTTTTTTTTAACTAAATACAATTCTCTTTACGTACATTTTCTATTGGGAGGAATACTTGGATTATGCATTTCATTACATAATCATAACATTGATTGAGCATATTTGAGTAAACATGGTCATGCATGGTGTTCAACCACAAAAGGGTAATAACTTGGAACACAAGTCTTAATTTCATTAAAATCTCGGAATTTCAGATTGGAAGAAAAAATGAGATTCTTGTGGTGCAAATACTCAATGAGGGGCGTATATTTCATAAAACGGAGTCATCAGAAAAGAATATCCAAAGTATGTTTTTGAGAAGAAGATAAGAGCAAAGTTAGTCGGCTTAGACAAGAATGCCAAGATAAAGGAATCAGGAGTGATGTTGGGCTATCATGGGTCCTTATTTTAAAATTGATAATTTTTGGTTCAAGTGAAAAGAAAACGGTTTTCATGTGGCATTCATTGAGTTTTTATTAGAGTTTCTGTTTCAACTCAAAATCTTGCTTCATTTTAAAATCCTGTTTGAGGTCTCTGGCAGAGAGTTTCTGTTTTAATTCGCCAATCTTGTTTCCTTTTAAAATCTTGTTTGAGGTCTCTGGTCGAGAGTTTCTGTTTTAATTCAAAAATCTTGTTTCATTTGAAAATCTTGTTCGAGGTCTCTGGTCGAGAGTTTCTGTTCAAATCCAAAAGTCTTGTTTCATTTTAAAATCCTGTTCAGGTCTCTGGCAGAGAGTTTCTGTTTTAATTCGCCAATCTTGTCTCATTTTAAAATCCAGTTCGAGGTCTTTAGTCGAGAGTTTCTGTTTTAATTCAAACATCTTGTTTCATTTTAAAATCATGTTCGATGTCTCTGGTCGAGAGTTTCTGTTTTAATTCAAAAATCTTGTTTCATTTGAAAATCCGATTTGAGGTCTCTGGTCGAGAGTTTCTGTTTTAAAATCATGTTCAAGGTCTCTGTTCGAGAGTTTTGTTTCAAAAAAAAAAGCCACCCTTTTCTTCTAGAAACTCTATATAAACTCAATGAGCACGTACAAAAATGGGTGTCTACGTATTTGTACATTTCCTTATTATTGGAAAGTTTACAAAGTGCCATTTTGCAAACTTCCCAATAGTCAGAAAATGCACAAAGAGGGGCAACTGTAGACACCCCATTTTGGCTAGTCCAAGTCATTTTAGAGTTGATGCAATTTTATTCTAATTAAATTACCAAAGTTTTTAGTAAATGAGGTTTGGATTTTAATTGGCATCCTCTTATCCATTTCTTTGAGTACTAGTAATTTACTTTCATTAATCATATTTACATTCACTTTCATTCTCATTGAGCATGTCATATTTACTTTCATTTTGACCCTTAGTCATAGTTATGCATTGGCAACCTTTAGTTGGATTTATTCTTGGACATAATCTAAAAGAGAAACTTTATTTTATATGGCATATTTGACTACTTCATGTACTAGGTAGCATTTGAATATTTAGGTACACTTGCATGAATACAAAGTACAAAAAAAAAAGTAGTTTTTTTTTGCATTTGTAGCTTTTAGTCCATAAAAACAAATCAACAATTTTTGTTTGTTCACAATAACAGTGGCATTTTTTTCTCTCTTTTTACAAAGTCAGAAGGTTGGTTTTGTTGGAACCATTCATCGTTCCTCTCCTTTCCATGCTTTCTTCCTCCTTTTAGCATGTGACAAAATTGCACTACCCACAGGAGTTGGTAGAAGATCTCGGAGCAACATGTCTTCTTTTTCTTAAATCACCCATCTGCTCCCTTGTATCATTCGATAAGGTCATGGCAACTTTGCAATGCTTTCGATGGATCTTAACCCTGCAAGTTGGTGGAAAAAGAAGTGCAATGTGCAACAAAGTGTTCCCCAGACTTAAGACACAAGCACCATGGATTGGTGAATGTGCCATGATGCAGATATTCAAATAAAAAAAACAACACAGCAAATCAATGGCATATGGCAAAAGCATAAGATCAGAAACCAACGAGAGTCATCAAACAAGACATGTAACCTTGCGTTGAAGTCTTTTGGAAGACCTCATTATGCAAGGCTACATATGGGGATATGGCGTAAGCGTGAGAGACATACAAAAACAGCATGAAAGTAGCAGGGAATGGGAAGTATTAAACAGGGAAGAACTACATAATGCATTGCAGCAAACATGTAAAGATGAAGTAAAATGAGCCTGGGGAAAGTTTTGTTTATAGGCTTTAAGGATTGATAAAGTCAAGATTGAATTCAAGACCTCAGCATCCCAGCAAAGCCATGAAAAAATGAATGCATGCAGAACAGATTGCAAGCAACTAAGTCAGAGATGAAGATCCCATGGGAAATAGTAGACAGGTTCAAACAAATAGCAGAGCATCTCCAAAAAATGATATGGCAAAACAAGGCAGCATAGTACCACAAGCATTGAGGATAGTCAATTGGTATGATCATTGCATAAGCAAACCAGCAAGTGCCCAGTATAGAATTACAAGCATAGTAGAATCAGCAAAGTAGGCAGTTGGACCAAAAACAGACACAGACAAAATGGCATTTAAACCATACAGAGCAAAGGCATATGGAAAGCATGATGCACACGATAAAAATGAGTATGCTAACTACCAAAAATCAATACAGTGCAGCAGGGTGCAGTGAGACTAAATGAAGGAAAAGCTACCAGATTAGAACAAATGAGACAGCTTGCACAAGTCAGGTAATCCAAGGACTCTCAAAGATACAGGACAAGTTAACAAGCAGTTGTACAAACCAGCAGGGAAACCCAATTTAGCACAAGTTCAAAGTCAGCATGGCAAATTCACAAATTGTCATACAAATCATTGGCAAAGGTTCAAGTACAGACAAAGTGGCAATTCAGCAAATAGGCAAGTCGAGCGCAGGTAATAAGCGAAATAATTAGATTGTTGTGGCAAGGCTCAAGGTAGAATAAGTCAACAGATCAATGGTGGATGGCGAATACGGACAAAATGGTTATCAAGTAAATAGGTAGTGAGAAACAGAAATTACTTGGAGAAGATCTTGTCCCTCCAACTCATCATCTCATCACCTCAACAAATCGTTATCCCCTTAATTCCTTAGACAAACCTCACAAAAGGACAAAGCAGCATATTATCTGATAAATAAAACAAAAGAATTTAAGAAATTACTTGAATACCAAAGGAAGGTTCAGAGAAGCCGACTCACAGGACAGCTCATCTGGCTTGATATTATCGTTTCCACCTGCTACCAACAGAAAAAAATGATAGAGAAAATAAAGAAAAAAGGGAAACGTTGGATAACTTGGGGGAAAGAATCTTACGGTGGGAGAGAAAACTGAAATTGGCCTTTAAATAGCTCGTTTTTAGTCTCCAATAGTCGGATTAAAAAGAAAAGAAAGGGAGAAAACTATTTTTGGGGTGAAAACTAGGGTTCTGGTTTTCTTTTTTTCTCTGAAAAATTCCAAAAAAAAAAGAAGAGAAAAGGCAAAGAGTAAATGAAAGGGATCTTACCAGTGTTTGAGAGAACTTTCCTTGAAGGATTGTTCGAATATCACTCGGTCCCTTCACTCTTTGATTCTCAGGTCCAGAGCTTGTTTACTTGGTTGTTTTTTAGGGGTTTTGATTTTCGGGTTACTAGGATTGTTTTAGAGTCGTTAATTGTTGGAAAAAGTGGAGGATTTGTATGGTTAAATGAGATCTGCAGGGGATAGAAACTAGGGTTCATAGACTGTTGAAACAAAGATCCATCGAAGAAGAAGAGGCCGCCTGATTTAAGAAGAGATCTAAGGCAAAATGACACTGTGTTCAGGTAGCACCTCTTATGCTTTAAACCTTCAAATTTTCTGTTTATTTCAATTTAGTCATTTTCTTAATTGTTTAATGCCTTGTTTCACCTATGATGATTTCAATTTGAGTGCCTTTGTTTGTTCCTTGAATCAATTTAGTGCCTTTTTCCTTTTTTATAAATAAATAGGTCAAATTTATTTTGTTAGCTTAAAAATGATGAATATTGATGAAGATCTATGTTTTAAATTTCTAATTTGTTAATTTGTTAGTATTTCTTGCTAAAGTTGTTGTCTTTATTTATTTATGGCATGGTTTAAGTTTTGAAAGACCAAAAAATGGTGATGTTTAGAATTTGATTTGTTTGAAGCTTTTTTTAGATTTAATTTGAACTTGAAAATCAAATCTTTTACTTGAAAGTTTAATTCTTGAATTAGAGTTAACTCAAAAATGGATTCTTGATCCTTTTTGAATTAATTTAAACTATAAAATTAAATTTTTTGATTTAAAGATTGAATTTTTAAATTAAAATTGGCTTAGAAGGTGAATGTTGAATCATTTTTTGAGCTACTTTTCATTTGAAAATCAAAGCTTTAAATCACGAATCTAATTTTTAGATTAAAACTAGTTTGAAAAGGGGTTAATGGATCATTTTGGAGTTAATTCTAATTCAAAATTAAAATTTTGTGTCTAAAGATATGATTTTTGAGTTGTTTAAATAAAAGTTCTAATTCAAGTCATGTAAGAACCTTAGGAGGCGTTTGGTTAGGGGTGATCTTTTGGTGATCTTGGCAGGTGATCTCAGATCACCCCGTTTGGTTACACTTTTTGGTTTAGTGTGATAATCCGGATTACCCTTAATCACCCCTCTAAGGGTGATCTGGATTACCACCATAAACCCATGTAATCTTTGATCACCGGTGATCTTGCATCATTGGTGATCTTAGATCACTACTGATCTGGGGGGTGATCCTAACCAAATGCCCCCTTAGCTTGTATTCTTGTTCTTTTAAAAACTTTTACTTTCCCTCTTGCTCGGTTAAGTCCTTGATTTTAGATTTTATCTTCTGATTTGTGCGATGAGGCTCTAGATTTAAGATTTTACTTGTTATTTGTGCAATCTGATCCCTGATTTTAGAAATTATGTTAAAATTATGCAATTGGTGTGCTTGATTTATATCATTGGTTTTCAATTTGTGCTCTTTGGTTCCTGAATTTTGCTAATGGTTTTTTTGAAGTGCAGAAAAGTCCCTAGTTTGTCCAATTTGGCCCTTAGCTTTTAATTTCTTTTTATTTGTTAGTTTAATTTTTATTCAATTAAGTATTTCGGTTTTGTAATAATGTAAGTTAGTTTAATAATTAGTTTAGCTTAGAGACGAAGTAGAAATTTAAGCATATGCATTCCATATTTATTTTCAGTAAATTTATTTGTTACATGGCATGCCACTAAGTGACGGTTGATAACCGTAGCCTTCCGAAGAAGGGGCATAAGTGTGTGATCGAGTTTTCGGGGCCACTGAATGTCTCCGAGGATGAGATGGTTCTTGCTCGGGAAGCGTCGGGGCTCCGAGCATATATCCTGAGAAGGAATTTTCTATAACTCGGGCTACATGAGTCAACTTTAATAACCGAATTTTTGCATTCATCATTTCATACATGCATTAA
>AWUE01024434.1:0-44623 GCA_001974825.2 Corchorus olitorius
GGTATACATGTTGATAAGGAGAAGATCAAAGCCATCAAGGATTTGGCCAACCCCCACCAACATTGGTCAAGTGAGATCCTTCCATGGCCTGGCCGGATTTTATAGGAGGTTTGTTAAGGATTTTAGCACCTTAGCCGCCCCTATTACTAGTGTGAATAGAAGAATTGCACCATTCAAGTGGGGGGAAAAAANAGCCAAACCAAGAATGGCACTTTGAGAACCTTTTGGAAACGGATTAAAGTTACTAAATGTTCCTTTGCTTGTTTTACCTAACGTTTAACAATACTTTTGAGATTGAATGTGATGCTTCAGGTGTAGGTATTGGCGCAGTACTCATGCAAGGAGGGAAACCCGTGGCATACTTTAGTGAGAAGTTGAGTGGGGCTGCGTTGAACTATCCTACATATGATAAGGAGTTGTATGCTCTTGTGATATGAATCTAGTTGTTTTAAGATTCAAATCCACCCTTGTGACCCACCAAGAATCAACTTGAACAACTTTCAACTTCTAGATGTGTATGTCGACAATCTCACCCAAGCAATCTTCTTCTTTCGTCGGCCTTAGACCTCCAATTATACCTGCAATTGAACACCTAAGATCACAAGATTCACAACCAATCAAGTATCACAACTTAATTGTTTGCTAGGACTCTACAAGATTGAAGAACCCTAACTTTTGCTCAAACTAGAACAAAGAAGCTAAGATAATCAATTTGGGTAAAAAGCTCAATTTTATTAATCAACTCAACTTATGTTTACAAGAGGGGTTTGGTGCCTTTATATAGGCATAGGGTGATGCCCTAGATCTAGAAAAATAACCTAATTTTCGTCCAAATATATGCCCTAGGGTAAAACTAGTCCAAACCCAACTAGGAAAAGCAAATAAAGACATAATTAAACAAGGATTGGACTTAGTCAAACAAGGCCCAACCCAAATAACATCCAAACTTAAAAATAAGCTAATTAAAGATAGAATAAAGCCCACAATGGCCAAATTACAACTCTAATGACCTAATGCTCATCGATTTCAAGAAGAATGCACAACTTGGAATCGATGGGAATATTCCTTTGTTGATGATCTCCAATGGGCTTCAAATGATCTCTGATGGCTTTAAACTCTTCAAGATGAACTCTAATGAGGCCAAACAAAGCTTCCTTGAACTTTTAGCTCTTACCCTTGTCATTGGGCCTAATGGCATCTTTAATGGATCAAATGGCATCTTAGACAACTCCGATGAGCTTGAAACCAACTCTGATGAGCTTGAAACTTCTTCCTTAGCATCTTCAAGCTTCTCCAAGCCTCCTTGCCGCATATGCACATCCTCTCCATGATCTCCATTGGGCTCTTCAAGACCATGATGAGTCCTTGGCGCATCAGGGGTGATCCTAACCAAATGCCCCCTTAGCTTGTATTCTTGTTCTTTTAAAAACTTTTACTTTCCCTCTTGCTCGGTTAAGTCCTTGATTTTAGATTTTATCTTCTGATTTGTGCGATGAGGCTCTAGATTTAAGATTTTACTTGTTATTTGTGCAATCTGATCCCTGATTTTAGAAATTATATTAAAATTATGCAATTGTTGTGCTTGATTTATATCATTGGTTTTCAATTTGTGCTCTTTGGTTCCTGAATTTTGCTAATGGTTTTTTTGAAGTGCAGAAAAGTCCCTAGTTTGTCCAATTTGGCCCTTAGCTTTTAATTTCTTTTTATTTGTTAGTTTAATTTTTATTCAATTAAGTATTTGGGTTTTGTAATAATGTAAGTTAGTTTAATAATTAGTTTAGCTTAGAGACGAAGTAGAAATTTAAGCATATGCATTCCATATTTATTTTCAGTAAATTTATTTGTTACATGGCATGCCACTAAGTGACGGTTGATAACCGTAGCCTTCCGAAGAAGGGGCATAAGTGTGTGATCGAGTTTTCGGGGCCACTGAATGTCTCCGAGGATGAGATGGTTCTTCTCGGGAAGCGTCGGGGCTCCGAGCATATATCCTGAGAAGGAATTTCTATAACTCGGGCTACATGAGTCAACTTTAATAACCGAATTTTGCATTCATCATTTCATACATGCATTAATTAAGATTTAGGTTAAGTAGTTAAAGAAAATTCCAAAAAAAGGGAAAAAAATAGAAAATTAAAAGGTGTAATAAAATGGGTTTTGAAAAATGTTTTCTTCATTATGTTCTCTTATTTATTTTTCGAAAAATTAAGAAAAAATAATTCAAGAGTTTTCAAGGTAATGTATTTACAAAAAAAATGTTTTTTCATTTAATATAAAAAAGAGAGAGATTTTGGGAAATAACAAAAAAATAATTAAGTTTTGAAAAATTCAAAAAAAAAAAGAGAGTTTTGACACAGCATTTTTAAAATCTCTTCCCGGTACGGAAGATTCAACAAGAGAACAAACAATAAAAGAGAATTAAAGAAAGAATTAATTAACGATGGTTCGATTATATTCTTTTAAAATTCTCGACATTTTAAAGTTGTTTTTAAAAATATGATTTTCTTTTTCTTTTATAACCTTTTTTGTAATAATCAAGAATAGGATTAAAAGCAACCAGTTTTTCCTTTTGACCCACTAGTTCTAGTTAGACTAAGAGGTACTGTCATTTGACGGGCACTCCGGGGGTGCTAATCCTTCCCCGGGCGTAACCGACTCCAGAACCTAGATTAGGTTACAAGACCAGACCTTAGGTTTAGTGGGTCCATCGCCAAGCTTTGTATTTAACTTAGCTTAGGTGGTCATTAGGTGACTAATCACACCTTAGAATTTTGATTATTGGCGACTCCTTTTCATCAGTTGTTTCGGCAGAGTTCCCCAGACCCTAACGTTTCAGCAGTGTGTTTGGATTGAGGTATTTAAAGGGGACGGGACGGGAAGTTTCATGCATTCATGACCCATGTTTGGATTGGAAATTAGATGTGGTCCATGGGTTTTGAAGGACCAATTTTGGTCCTTCATGATCCTTATAAGTCCCCCTTTTTTGGTACTCCAAATTGGAGTACTAACAGAGTTTTTATTTATAAAATGCTAGGCATTGTTTTCACAACCGGACCGGACCGGCCGGTCGGACCGGTTTAACCGGGAACCACCGGCATGTCCGGTCCTTAAAGGGGTGGGAACCGCGGTTAGTCAACATGGTCAACAACCGGGCAAAAACCGGTTGGACCAGTGGTTGGATCGGGTTCTGACCGGATAAAACCGATTTGATAGTGGAGAAAATTTGGAAAATTTTTTGAAGGTGGTGAGTTTTGAACCCACAACCTTGTGGGTAACAAAAAACACACTTAAGCCACTGCACCAAATGCTTTTATGTGACATGTATATACCTTATATAATATTTAAAAGGTAAAATGTCAACAATTTCCATAAAATGCACCTATCAGACTGGACCGACGGTTGAACCGGTCGGACCGGTCAAACCGCCGACCGGAACCATCACCGGTTCTAGTGGCGGCCCGGGTTTAAAAACAATGATGCTAGGCAGTCCCTCCCGTCTGTTACTTTTTACATTTTAAACTATCCAAACAAGGATTGGTCCTTCCTTTCCTTTCCTTTAAAAATCCCACCTTTCCCATCCTTTCCTGTCATTTACTAGTCCTTCAAAAAATTTATCAAAACACACTGTAAGGGAACGGACAGGAGGGATCATTACCAAAAAAGATGGAATTATAATTATCTTGAAGGATCAAAGTTGGTCCTCCAAAACCCATGGACCAAATTTAATTTTCAATACAAACATGAGACTTTGGCCAATAAGACTTCCCGTCTCGTCCCATCCCCTCCAGATCCCTCAATCCAAACACACTGTAAACAAGCCATCCCGGCAAAACTCAATCTGCAGTCAAGGAAAATGTTATTTATACATACACTAATAACTTTCATTTATATAAACAAAGGTACAAACTCAATATTGATATTTATAGTAGTTTTTCAAAAAGTTTCTCTTCTTCCCTTATAAACTTGGCAAAATTCTATAACTCATTCTTTGCGTAGACATAATTGGATTTTGTTTGGGAATTAGATTTGTCTATCTCGAATCTTATTAATAATAACTCTCTAACACGTTAATCACTCTCTCACTTTCATTTAATTTTTTCAAATAAAATTCTTTCACCAACAATAAAAAAGTTATTGACTCAAAGAGCAAGAACAGTTCTTTATCTTGACTAGAAAAAGAAAAAGAGTTATTATTTGATACACCGTCAGTGTAATCTTTGGACTCCACAAGCGGATTTAAAGGTTGACAAGTACCCCATTTCAGAATTAATTAGATTTTTAATATTTTCAATCTAGTTCCTAAGGGGATACATGTCACCCTTTTAGACTCGCACGTGCAGTCTGCTACACTCCACTGATGGTGTATTGAATAATTTTCCAAAGAAAAATAACAAAATTTCATCATACATCCTAGGGGTGAGCAAAATCGACGCAACCCGAATAACCCGCTCGGTTTTTCGGTTTCGGGTCTCACAGATCGGTTCACACAATGTAATCGGGTACGTCGGTGCAAACCGAGTTATACCTCGGGTTCTCGGTTGGGGATCGGGTCCGGATATGAAGACCTGAAACCGATCGAGAACCCGACCCACCATTTTTTAAAATTAAATATATTTTTATAGATTCTTATATATATATATATATATTATATTTATAACCCCCTTTTTTTTCCTAATTCTTATTTTCTTAATTTTCTCAACTTCAGTCGAACTCTCCCTCTCGACAGTCTCCCTTTCTTCTTCTTTTTCGGTTCTTCCTTGCTCATTCTGAGCACCACCGTCGGTGATGAGTCTCACAATAGACATTCAGAGTTCGGTGACTCCTCTCCGGCTCCCCTCTTTCGTTTTCGAGGCTAGCCTTACCTGATTTCACTCAAAAATCTTTTGTTTTGAAAAATCCCCAAATCCAAAATTAGAAACCCTAATTCGTTTTTTGCTTCACGATTTGATTTTTTTAGTTTAGTTTTCCTATTTATTTGATTCCCATCACGGTTGATTCTATGAAATATGAAAGTTCTCTTTTGGGTGTTAGTTTTAGTTGCTGTTTGTGTTGGTTCATGGTTGCTTTAGGCAAAATGCTCAATTTGGGGCCAAACATTTGTCGCGATGCTCGATTTGGGGACAAACATTTCAATTGCAACAAAAAAGGCCAAACGTTTTCGGACCTACTCAATGTTGGGCTTTTTATGACGGTGGCAGGGCAGTGCACAACAAGCGCTGTTAAGGGAGAGTGAGAATGACACGTGGCTAAAAAACTAGATTACGTGGATTTTTGGGAAAAAAATCAGACAAAAATTGTCGGCCATCAGCAAACAACATTATCCGGCCAACCGAGCGAGCATCAGGCCTCAAGTAATTAACCCACTGCAAAGGGAAAAAAATGTAGAAAAGAAGAAGATTGAGTTGCTCTCAGGCCTCAAACCAATTTCATCAGCTCAGTATCAGCTACTATCAGACTTGGTGTTGTTTCTTTGCAACACATGCAAATTTTTCCTATTTTTCATCATCCATTCAAACCCAAATAAACAATAGCTGATAAGAAACCAAAAAATGGCTGATAAGAACCCAAAACAAATTCATGAAGTTGATTTCACATTAATTAAGGCAGTCCAAGAAATTACATTTCTTTGAGGCATTTCATCGAACATCTCAACTGCCTTATTATATTCACCATTCCTCATATACCCCATCAATCATCGTATTCCATGACACCGAGTTCTTCACCTCCATCTCATCAAAAACCAACTTAGCCACTTCCACTTGTCTGCATTTTGCATACATTTCCATGAGCGCAGTGCCCACTACCACATTTTCTCTTTCTAACCCTAATTTGCAGACGTACCCATGAATCAAAGCACCCAAAGCTCTACTCTTTGAAGGAAAGTCAGCACAACCAGAAATTCTGGATTTGAAAATTCGACAAAGTTGCGACATTTGGTTGCGTTTGTTGTTGCTACAAAAGTAGTTGTTGCTGTCGCTGCTATTGCTATTGCTGGGGAAGAGGTGGGAGGTGGAGATGAAATTTGTGAGATTTGTTGTTATCATTGGATTAATATGTTTATGTTTAGTATATTTCCACATTTCCAAAAGCACAGTTAGCTAATGCTAAGTACAATCGTTTTGTGATGCATTGTGTAAATTACATATGCTTCTGCAAATGCTCTCAACTAATTCAATTTTCCTACGACAACTATACATGCTCCTTGACTACAAAAAATTTGGCCTTCCTTATGCAGAAGCCAAATTCTTCAACCTACCCAAGTTCATTAATTTAACAATTGCAATCAAGATTAAAAAATGACTGCAGCATACTATGTTTTTTTTGGATAATCAACATACATTTCAAGCAACAATTAATATTAGCTTTATTTTGATGAATTATCTAGAGATGGAGGAGTAGAATATTAGCTTTATTTACCTAGAGATGAAGTAGAATTTAGGTAATGCACTTTTAGAATGAAAGAGAGATCGTGTGTTTTGCTTTATATATGCGAAATATTTGTTTCGATGTATGAGTTTCTCCTAACTGATTAACTTACAAACAATGCAATATCTTCTCACTAACCGACTTAAACAACTACAAATAATATAGCCCTAATAAGAAGATGACTACAGTGCAAGCGCAGGCCGCCCTGCTTGTGTATATATTAAAGTTATCCCCAAACTGTTGTATGCTTAGCATTTGACTTTTCTCCTTTTGACATTTGTCCAAAATTGATTGGTTGGGTAAATTGATTTTATAATTAATATTTTCATTCATCCAAAATAATATATTATAATATTGAATTAATGACTCTCAAGGTTTTCTCTAATCCCAAAATTAAAAATCTTCTTCCCTGTCACATTCTTTTTCTTAAAATTAAATTCTTTTGTGCGACTATTGAAATAAAAATAAAAACCTCACGCTAATGCGTAGGAATAATATCTAGTATATTTATTATTATTATATTATTATATTATATTATATTTATATATATATATATTTATATTCTACATATTATTTTTGTAACCATGTGAAATTACTAAATGCTCCTTCTAACTTTTAACCTGGTACGACATTATCGCCCCGTTTTAGTCATTCCTCACATGCGGTTCAACTGAATCGATTCGTATTCCATCACCCTATAACGTCATAAATCATATTTATTATATTGAAACTCACAGAAAACGCGTTCACATTTACAGAGCAAAAAAGCAATCTATAAAAATTGACTCTACATATTTTTTTGTAACCAGGTGAAATAACTAAATGCTCCTTCTAACTTTTAACCTGGGGCGACCTTATTGCTCCGTTTTAGTCATTTCTCACGTGTGGTTACACTGAACCGATTCGTATTCCATCACTCTATAACTTCAATAAATCATATTTATTATATTTAAACCCACCGCGTTGATATTTACAGAGCAAAAAAACAATCTATAAAAATTGACTCATATGATAATATTTTCTATATAAAATCATATATCCTACCCATTATTTTTGTAACCTAGGGAAATTACTCATAGACTCTTTCAACTTTTAACTTGGAATAACCTTTTCGTCTCGTTTTGGTCTTTTTTCCCTTGACTAATTACTTAATCATCCTTATGTTTTATGTAGTTTGTGTTGGGTTTATTGGGTTATAAAAGTAAATTTCGGTTTTGTTGACTATTTTTAGATAATTAACTATGTTCACACACATTAGTGTGTTTTAATGGACCGTATTAATTGTCAAGGACAATTGGTTAATGACTATCAAGGACAAATGATCCTTTCTACATTTGCTCATTTTTTTGGGTTTTTTGATAATTAGAAGAGTTATAGAAGGCTTTGTTTTGCTAAAACACTATTTTTATTTTATACTCATCTAACTCCATTGATAGTGTGAAAATGAATAGCCGGTTATTGGGTCTAAAATTTTGAATTCATTGAACCCAAATATTGTATGGTGTGAACAATATTTACATTCATTAAACTAACTTAATGCCTTTAATTTTTCTCACAAGCGAGAAAACCGAAGCGACAAAAAATAGTTAAGTAAAATTGAAGTCGAGAAGATTTTTGGGGAAATGGATTTCATTTCATTTTTGCGTTCCTCCATTGTTGAAGGATATTTAAGAATGTATTTTTTCAAAGAATCTATTTTTGAATGATATATTATGATGATATATATTACATTGTTAGGTATTAGATGTGGAAACAAGTATACACATGCAAAACAAATAACATGTATAAACAAGTATACCCATATTAAAAGATTCCCGAAGCGTAAGCGCTCTCACGAGTTGACTTGGAGACACTCAGTTTTTAAAATTTTCAAAATAAAATAAAAACTACCCATCTTAAATAAAAAATACACATTACAGGATAAATATAATATTTAAATTTATTTATATCATTTTAAAAAAAAACTACCTATTGAAAAAAAAACTATAAAAAACCACTCACGTAGTGAGTGCACTGTGTCTTATATATATTAAAGTTGACAAATTATACAATACACTGTCAGTGGAGTTTAGCAGACTACATAAGCGGGTCCTGAAGGGTGACATGTGTCTTTTATGGACTAGATTGAAATATTTAAAACTTAATTAATTCAAAAAATGGACATGTGTCAACTCCACAACCCGCTTGTGGAATCCAAAATTTACACCGCCAGTGTATCAAATAATATATACTATATATTATTTTTAGTGACTATGGAAATTACTTAAAGGCCAAATTGAGGATTAATGCGGTGCCTCCTTTTGGCTTTTTTTGGTCTTTTCGCACTTTTTTGGGTGACTAAAAAGGCCCTCGATGAATTTCCTCTCTTACTTTTCCTGCTGCCCTTTTTTTGTAATTTACTATTTTTATATTTATGATTAAGTGTGTTTTAATTTACATATTAATTGTGTGTGGATATTAGGATTTACCGGTTCAATTTCTCTGCCGGAATTTTCAAAGGATTGGTGCTATAAATGTATCTGCAATAATGGTTGATTCATGGGTAAACTATTGACATTCCAGTTCTGTTTTCCTTTCGTCTTCATTTTTATTTGGGTGGATTTCTTCTTCCCTAACATTTCTCTGAATTAGTTTCACATGGATTTCGTTCTATTTCCTAAAATATCCAGGTGGACGTTGATAAGATCCTTCCATTTAATTTAGCAGCGCCTTAGGATGGCATAACCTAAAGTGGGGAGCTTTCACTTCTCACCGCAACATTTTGAGGTAAATCTGGATTTATTTGTTGATTATATTATTTGTATACTTAAATTTAATATTTCCTTATTCATCTTTTATTTTTGGCTGAAATCTCAAGTAAGTCCCCCCAACTTTGCCTTAAATCTCAAATAATGGTCTGAACTTTAAAAAATGTCAAATAAGGGTCCCAACTTTTTGGGAAGGCTCAAATAGGTTCATTATGTTAATACAATTGGAGCGTGAGTCACACTGTAGAAAAAAGTTGTGTGAACAAATAAGGAATTGACATGTGATTTTTGTAATTATGATTTTAGGAAATTAACTAACATAGAATAAAAAATAACTTTTAATTTAGGATTAAAAATAAAAAAAAACACATTAATTACGTTAAAAACCCTTATTAACAGTAGGGTTAAACTTAATTATCTCGCTATCAAATGTCGATGGTACTCTGGTTTAAGATAGACAAAAATTACATCCATTATGGTCGAAATTTGAAGCTAAAAGTAAAAATCAGTTTAATAGAATGGACCAATTTGAGCTTTCCCTAAAAGTTGGGGCCCTTATTTGGTCCTTTTTAAAGTTCGGGCCCTTATTTGATATTTATGGCAAAGTTGGGGGACCTATTTGAGATTTGAACCTTTATTTTACAAAAAGTTTTTTCTTTTAATTTATCATTCGACGTCCTTTTATTATTGAGATTTCTATTAGTTGCTTATGTTTAGTATATTTCCACATTTCCAAAAGCACAGTCAGCCAATGCTAAGTACAACCATCTTGTGATGCATTGTGTAAATTACATATGCTGTCAACTAATTCAATTTTCCTACGACAACTATACATGCTCCTTAACTACAAAAAATTAGGCCTTCCTTATGCAGAAGCCAAATTCTTCCACTTACCCGAGTCTACAAAAAATTAGGCCTTCCTTACGCAGAAGCCAAATTCTTCCACCTATCCGAGTCTATTAATTTAACAATTGTTATCAAGATTAAAAAATGACTGCAACGTACTATGGTTTTTTAGATAATCAACATACACTTCAAACAACAATTAATATTAGCTTTATTTTGATGAATTATATAGAGATGGAAGAGTAGAATATTTAGCTTTATTTTGATGAATTACCTAGAGATGGAGGAGTTAAATTTAGGTAATGCACTTTTAGCCCTAATAAGAACATGACTGCAGCGCAAGCGCAGGCCGCCCTGCTTGTTACTCATTAAAGTTATTCCAAACTGATGTATGCTCAGCATTTGGTTTTTCTCCTTCTGACATTTGTTCAAAATTGATTGGTTGGGTAAATTGATTTTACAATTAATATTTTCATTCACCCAAAATAATAGTATTAGGATCATATTGAATTAATGACTCTCTTTTTATTTAAGATTTTCTCACATCTCAAAATTAAAAATATTTTTGTTTGTCACATTTTTCTTTTCAAAATTAAAATTTTTTTGTGCGATTATTAAAATAAAAATAAAAACCTGACGCGGATAATTAACAATAATATCTAATTATTATTTGAATAAATTAAGCAAGCTATTTTTTTTCTCTTATATCTAAAAAAAATTCATAATGCTGGCCGCTGGCCAAAGAAAATAAAAAGAAAAGAAAAAGAAAAAAGCGAAAGCGAAAAAAAGAAACCAAAAGACTTCGGGAAAAAAAAAAGACAAGAGCTGTGATAAGAAGCGTCACAGCCAGTGTTCCCCCAACTTGCTTGGAATAAAAACAGGGTTGACAACACAGAGAGAAACGAAGAGAGCCGCCTCTCTCTACAAAAAATAAAAATACAAAAAGACTTCCCATTTTCTCTCTCTAAAAAGATTTTCACTTTCCCTCTCTCTGAAACAGACCCAGAAGTTTTCAACTCCATTTCCAGGTTCTTCTCTTACTCCATAAATCTTGATCCTTTTGTTTTTGTTTCTTCTTTTTGTTTGCATTAGTTTAATTTCATTGTTTAGTTTACTGGGTCTTTAGCTGTTTTGCTTTTCTAATGCACCGTTTTCCCTATATTTTCTGTTTCTTTGACTAATGGTGTTTTTTTTACTACCTATTTTGATGGTTAATACGAAGGCTTTGCTGGTTCATTCACATATGTGGAGGAAATTGATATGTAAAATTGCCTTTCTTTTCATTATATATACATTGTGTTAGCTGTAGTTGGGCTTATTGGAGTGTTTTCGATTATGGTGGAAAGAAAAAAAAAAAAGATATATTGAGGGAAGAATTGATGTGTTCTTTAATGAGATTAGTCAAGGCAAAAGAAAGCAGCTAAAACAGACTGCTATGGTTAAGAGGTGTTGGGGGGTGGCTTTTTCTGTTGTTATTTATTCATCTGTTGTGCAAAAGAGAGCCCTTTGATGTTAATTGAAATCATTTGCAGTTCTTGGTTGGTCAATTTACGTATTATTAATGGTTCATATTGCTGATAGAAATGGGGAAGTCTCATAAACTGCTCTGATTTATAGCCTGGTAGATCTTTTGAAATGTGCAAGTTAAAGAAAAATCTTATATAAAGGGCAGGCCCTTGTTTATTCTGTCAAAAAGTTTGTAGTTGTTGTTGATTTCTTGTGATTCTTATTGGTATGAATTTCTTGGTGCAGAAGTGTAATTAAGTTTCATCATCCCCATACATAATCACTCCAATATCTCTACTTTTCCAGTTGTTTGTGAAGATTCCTAGGGCAGATGATATTCATGTGTCTCTAGGTATAATTAGCTTCCATCTAGTGGCATATATAATCTTGATTTTTGGTTTTGGTAGCAAGGATCTGCATTTACCCTTTTCCTTTGGTTTTTTTAGGACAATCTTTGTATTACCATTTTGTTTCTGGATCAATATATGCCGTATTAAACTTTTTGTCTTGAAAATTTTCTGATTTGCATAGGTCATGCTACGAGCAAAGCAAATTGGTAATCTCTCTAGTAGTGCAAGGTCATTTTTATTTAGTGGGTCACGATGTAGCGCTGCGGATGGAAATTCCTGCACCTGCCCTGAAGACGAGTCCTGTGTTTCGAGGAGGCAGAATGTAAGAAATGAAGTTC
This sequence comes from Corchorus olitorius, assembly GCA_001974825.2. Classification (NCBI taxonomy): domain Eukaryota; kingdom Viridiplantae; phylum Streptophyta; class Magnoliopsida; order Malvales; family Malvaceae; genus Corchorus; species Corchorus olitorius. Next base: position 12,214 of record AWUE01024434.1, read on the forward strand.
GGTCCAAGTCCTCAGCTAGGGGAACCCTAAAATTGGGGACTGCATCCAAAGCTGCTGTTCCTAATGAAGCTGAGAGAGCACCACAGCTTGTCTCCAATCCTATTCCTTTGCATAGATCTAGCATTGTAAGTTATGCTGGCAGCACTGATGCTATTCAACATGATGGACATGGATCAGCTCCTATTTCTGACCAATTTGTTAAAGCTGGCATTGCAGCTGTGTCATTCTTGTCTGACCTGATGAATTATAAGCTTCCCTTATCAGATGGGAGCGTAATAACAAGCTCACAGAGAAATTATGTGGTTGAACCGGCGAGAACGATTTCAAATGTAAAACCTCCAGCAGTCAAACCTGTCAAAAGAGAGAATTTTGCCAAAGTCTATCCTAAACCGTCATCTGAAGTAGCATCAGGGCCAAGATCAACAGTTAGCTACCATGGTACAAAAGATAGAGGTGATAAACCCAATCCTATTAGAGGTTACAAGCGAGATTCAAATGCTGGAACAGTGAATTCATCAGAAACTCATGGTACATCTGCAAATATTTGTGATAAGAGGAAGCCTATACCGCAGAGAGTAAAAGCTCATTCTCACCGCTTCATGTCAAATTGTAATTCCAATGTACCTTCAGATGCAAAGGTTTCAGATTCTGGTATAGAAGGTTTCAACAAAACCTTTAGAGATGTAAAAATTCCAGCAGGAGTTGTTCCTGCAACCAGGCCCTTAGCAAGCAATGGGCATGCTGTAGAGAGTGTGTCCCGGATACTACGACAGCTGAAGTGGGGCCCTGCTGCTGAACAGGCTCTTGAGAATCTCAACTTTTCAATGGATGCATACCAAGCAAACCAAGTGCTAAAGCAAATACAAGATCACACAGTTGCTCTTGCCTTTTTTTACTGGTTAAAACAGCAGGCTGGGTTCAAGCATGATGGTCATACATACACCACCATGGTGGGTATCCTTGGTCGTGCAAGGCAATTTGAGGCAATAAATCGACTACTTGATCAGATGGTGAAGGACGGATGTCAGCCGAATGTTGTAACGTACAACCGTCTTATTCATAGTTATGGACGTGCAAACTACTTGCATGAAGCTATCAATGTGTTTAATCAAATGCAAGAAGCAGGTTGTGAACCTGATCGTGTCACATATTGTACTCTTATTGATATCCATGCTAAAGCTGGTTTTCTTGATGTTGCTATGGACTTGTACCAAAGAATGCAAGCAGTTGGCCTTTCTCCCGATACCTTTACTTACAGTGTGATAATTAACTGCCTTGGAAAGGCTGGTCATTTACCTGCTGCCCACAGGCTGTTTTGTGAGATGGTTGATCAGGGTTGTGTTCCTAATCTAGTCACCTACAACATTATGATTGCTTTACAAGCGAAGGCAAGGAATTATGAGAGTGCATTGAAGCTTTATCGTGATATGCAGAATGCTGGATTTGAGCCGGACAAGGTTACTTACAGTATAGTGATGGAGGTGCTTGGACACTGTGGATATCTGGATGAAGCAGAAGCAATATTTTCTGAAATGAAGAGGAAAAACTGGGTGCCTGATGAACCTGTCTATGGTCTTCTAGTTGACTTATGGGGAAAGGCTGGTAATATGGAAAAGGCTTGGCAGTGGTATCAGGCCATGCTACATGCAGGGCTGCGGCCCAATGTTCCTACTTGCAATTCTTTGCTCAGTGCTTTCCTTAGAATGCACAGGTTGTCAGATGCTTATAACTTGCTGCAAAGCATGCTTGCTCTGGGTTTAATTCCTTCTTTGCAAACTTATACTTTGCTCTTAAGTTGTTGTACAGAAGCGAGGTCACCGTATGATATGGGATTTTGTGGCCAACTAATGGCAGTCACAGGTCATCCTGCACATATGTTTCTGCTGTCCATGCCTTCAGCAGGGCCTGATGGTCAAAATGTGCGGGATCATGTGGGGAAGTTCTTGGACATGATGCACAGTGAGGATAGAGAGAGCAAGAGGGGACTAGTGGATGCTGTGGTAGATTTTCTTCACAAATCAGGGCTGAAGGAAGAGGCTGGATCCGTTTGGGAGGTAGCTGCACAGAAGAATGTGTATCCGGATGCTGTTAGAGAGAAAAGCTCAAGTTATTGGCTGATCAACCTTCATGTTATGTCAGATGGCACTGCTGTGACAGCACTGTCTAGGACACTTGCCTGGTTTCGGCAGCAAATGCTAGTGTCTGGGATCAGTCCCAGCAGGATTGATATAGTGACTGGATGGGGCCGGCGGAGCAGGGTTACAGGATCATCACTTGTGAGACAAGCAGTGCAAGATCTTCTCAGTATTTTTAGTTTTCCATTTTTTACTGAGAATGGCAACTCCGGGTGCTTTGTAGGGTGTGGAGAGCCACTTAACAGATGGTTACTTCAATCCTATGTGGAGCGCATGCATTTACTGTAGCTCAGCATCATTGTTGCATAAACAGAGTTTTGTTGCGGGAAGTAGAAGAGGTTTTGTGTATATTTATTTGCAGCTTCTTAAAGTTAAATAATTGAAGTAGAACGAGGAGCTGGTGCCAGATTTTTTATTGTGTCAACAGTTTAGATCCATTTTTATATTGGAATTGGTGATATGATATCATTAGTACTGGTGCACTAGGAAATTAGGATGCATGGGTTTCATCCTTTACAATCATCCTTTTTCCCCTTTTTGCAGCCTCCTGCTTGAGGAGCTGGTGCCAGATTTTTTATTGTGTTAACAGTTTAGATCCATTTTTATATTGGAATTGGTGATATGATATTCATTACTGGTGCACTAGGAAATTAGGATGCATGGGTTTCATCCTTTACAATCATCCTTTTTCCCCTTTTTGCAGCCTCCTGCTTGATATTGGGTTTATCTGCTACAAGCTAGCGGTAGTCAATTGAGCAGCAAGGTATTTATGTGTTAATGGCACAAACTTGTGGCTGATTAGTTCTTCTCCTACCTTATTGCCTTCAATAAGCTTCAAAACTATAACTCTTTAACTTTTTAAGATATAATTGAAACAGTTAGTTTTTTTTTTTTGGCTAGAAAAAAAAAAAAAAACAGTTAGTTGATTATGGTCATATATATTAAGCTTCATTTCTTTGATATCGGTGTCTGTTCATTGTTATACAGACTCTCTGTTTCAGCGTAGGATTGCTTTTAACCCTTTTATTACAAGTTTAATGTATGTTATCCACTTCATTAATCTCTGACTTGCTACTGAGGATCACTCGACTGTCTGATGGGATTAAACAAATGGCACTCACCAATGGAAAGCACCAATATGCTTGAATTAGCTTAGGATCTTACAGATGTCGACCAGGCCTGGTAGTGGGAAATTTAAAATTAAAAAAATGCATTAAATTAAATAAGATTTTTTTTAACATAAAAAATATTTATATGGTATAATAGTTTGGTAAGGTTGGTATCCATAGGAAAATACATAGAAGGAAAGTCATGTAATTAATCAACGAGAGAAACTCTGATTTTGAAGTCGGAATTTTTGGAGTCAATTGCAAAGAAAATATTTGAGAAGCGAGTTTTTTTTTGGCAAGTTCAACACTATATATCTCGAAAGTTATACATTCCAGTCTAAAGTTTTTACTTGACCAAATTACTCTTTTCGAACAGTTGCAAGAATAATATGCTTTTTTTTTTAATACGAGGGAAAGAAAAACTAGAAGAAAATTACACTGAAAAAATTAGATGGCCCTAGGTCAGATTACTTCGAAGGCATCAGCTGCAAGCAGTGATGTAAGTTCCGTAGGAGGGGAATCAAAAATATGGAGACCCAACTGGAGATGATCAAAATGAGTAGCTAACCAATCTGCACACATGTTGGTTTCACGATAGATATGCTTGATAGTACACTTCCATGGACGAGCAATAAGTTTTCGTATCTCAGAGATCAATCTATTGTGAGGACTCCTGCTAGATCTTAATGAATTAATCTTTGTAATGGCAGCAAGAGAATCAGATTCGAGTAATACCTCCCGATAACCTTTGTTCCAACCAAGCAAAAGACCATGATAAAATTGCCCATAATTCAGCCACCATGATCGAGGAGACTCCGACACGAAAAGTGAAGCCACCCAACCAACCACCATTACTACCACGAATGATTCCACCTGCTGCTGAATTGCCCGGGTTACCACGAGAGCTTCCATCCACATTGATCTTAACGCAATGGCCTTGAGGCATTTGCCAACCATTGAGGATATCATGTTTGAGGCGGGTGGAAAGAAACAATGAGACATCAGCAGCCTCCTTGGCTCGAGTGTTGATTAATTGAGAGCATTGATCCGGCCAAATGAAATTCGGGTCATGAAGCAAACAATTGCGCCAATACCAAATGAACCATAATGCAAACATGAATATATAGTTCCATGGAATTCCAGAGAAGTTATCCCTGCAGCAACAATCAATTAGAATCCAAGCCTTGATATCAAGAGTGAAGAAATCTCCCTGGTTTAAATCAGGTCGAAGAGAAAGCCAGGTGTGACGGGCTCTCGTGCAATCCCTTAGAGCATGAATTGCGGTTTCAACATTAGCGGAACAAATAAAGCAAGAAGAATAGCTCAGAATGTGTCGGTGATGAAGATAAGCTGCCGTAGGTATAGAATCATGTAGCACATGCCAAATCAATATTTTGAATCTTGTTAGGGCCCGGTATAGTCCAAATTTTGTTCCATTGCAAAGAGGGTGGCATCGTAGGCTGAGCTTGGATCTCATAAGCAGATTTAATCGAAAAAATTCCATCACTTTCTAATTTCTAAAACCACGAATCCTCCTCATGATCTTCAGTGTTGATCCACACCGAGGCAATTTTAGAGACAATGGTATTAGGCAAAAGATCGTATAGTTCCTGCAGGTTCCAATTACCGAATTCATCACAGTAAGCAGCTACACAAAGATCTGCTTCCGAAGCAGAAAGTGGCCTTAGTGCAGGTTCAATTAAGGGTCTATCATCAAGCCAAACATCTAACTAGAAACGGGTATTCTTTCCATTGCTAATGTTGATGCCTAAGCCCATAGACAAAACTTCCCTACCTCGCAGGATGCTACGCCAAGTATATGAGTCAGTTGACTTGCTCAAAACAGAGAAGAAATCGTGTTGGCGTAGATATTTCTTTTTAAGCAAATTCACCCAAAGAGACTCATTATCAAAAAGAATGTGCCATCCCAACTTTGCAAGAAAAGCAAGGTTAGCTTTGCGAATATCACGCAAGTTCAGGCCTCCTTGGTTCTTTGGGAGACAGACTGAGTCCCAAGAGACACCTTAGAGTCGACAATTGCCATTGTCATTACCCCATAGGAATTTTCTCATCAATTTTTCCAAGTCAGAAATCACGGTGCTGGGTAGGAGAGTTGTTTGCATAATATACGATGGGAGAGCACTTAACACCGACTGGACGAGTACCACACGACCTGCCATAGAAAGGTACTGATTGCCCCAAGAAAGTAACCGAGCTTGAGCTTTCCTGAGAATATCACTGTAAGTATTTTTGGTTACCCTCCCATGTATCATAGGAGCCCCAAGGTACTTGCCAAAGTCATCCATGAGAACAATACCACAATGATTACTCAAAGAAAATGCAGCTTGTTGGGTGATATTAGAAGATACCAAAATTTTGGATTTAGCAAGGCTGATTTTTTCACCTGAAGCTTCACAAAACTTATTAAGAACATCCATCATAACATCAAGCTGAGTAGTTGAGGCTTCGCCAAAAAGAACAAAATCATCGGCAAAGCAAATGTGAGAAATATTTGGGCCGGATTGTGTGATCTTCAAAGGTATCCAGCCGTTGATCCGAAACTTTTCATTAATAAGATGGCCAAGTTTTTCCAAGCATAAAATGAACAAGTATGGGGAGAGCGAGTCACCTTGACGTATGCCTCTCGATGGGGAGAAAAAAGGTAAGTGCTGACCATTCCAAATGAGAGAGAAAGTATTAGTAGAAGTAATATTCATGATGAGATTTACCCAAGAAGAGGGAAGCTGAATTTCTTCAAGGACTTGTACCAAAAAACTCCATTTAATATGATCATAAGCTTTTTCCAGATCAATCTTGATAGCCACAACACCTTTTTTCCTCTTCATAGTTCTCATGGTGTGAAGAGCTTCCTGCACCACAATAATATTGTCTGATGTATGACGCCCATGAACAAAACTAGATTGTGATTTACCGACTAGTTTATCCAAAAAAGGGCGGAATCTATCAACCAAGAGTTTAGTGATGATTTTCAAAGGAACTGTGCAGAAGCTTATTGGCCGAAATTGAGAGATTCTTTCTGGGCCATAAATATTTTGTATAAGTACCACTAAAGTTCGATTGAGAGTGGGATCAATTTTACCATCCTGAAGGGCTGATCGTGCTAAGGCCAGTATACTCTCACCAACAAGGTGCCAAGCCTTCTGAAAGAAAATTGCAGGAAATCCATCTATACCAGGGCTTTTGTTAGGGCTCATATCAAAGACTGTTGACCGAACCTCCTCCAATGTAACATCCAATGACAAAATGTTACGGTCTTCATGCAATAATTTCCAATAATCACAGAGTGAAGGCAAACGAAAATCAAGTGTAGGGTGGGGATCAGTATAAAGATCAAAATAAAATTTAATCACCATGTCTTGCAATTCACTTTGGTCATAACACCATGTATCATCATCCTTCTTTAAAGCTAAAATTGGCTTCCGACGTATCCCCTTTTTTATTGCAGCCAATCAATTCAGCTCTTCTGTCTAAGCATTTTTTCTTCTTGAAAGCAAACAAGATTATACTCTTCAATTAGTACAAACTCCAGGTTCAACAAATAGTCATTTGGGAAACGATAAAGACTTTTCTGTAGACCTTGTAGACGAGCTAGAACTCGAAGTTTCCTCCTATGAATATTGCCAAAATACTCTTGACTCCAGGTGTCGAAATGTTCGGGTCCGGGGAACCCTGCCGAAATGACTTGGAAATGGAGTCGCCACTAATCAAAATTCTAAGGTGTGATTAGTCACCTAATTGCTACTTAAGCCAAGTTAAGTTCAAAAGCTCGGTAATGGACCCACTAAACCTAAGGTCCGGTCTTGTAACCTAAATCTAGGTTCGGGAGTCGGTTACGCCCGGGGAAGGATCAGCACCCCCGGAGCGCCCGTCAAGCGACGATACCTCTTAATCTAACTAGAACTAGTGGGTCAAAAGAAAAAAAGGTCACTTTTAATCTTATCTTTGGTTATTGCGGAGGAAAAAGAAAATCAATGGATTTAAATGTTGCCAAAACTCGATTAATTGATTTTCCAAAAAAAAAATCCTTTTAAACTTAAAGAAAAACCCACTTTCGAATTAAAACTTTAATTTTTCGAATTAAGATTAACTCAGAAAGATTTAATAATCAAATTTCGAGTTAAATCTTAATCTAAAAATCAGATCTTTGAATCAAAAACTTGATTTTCATGTTAAGATTAACCCAAAAAGACTGAATGATCAATTTTCGTATTAATCTTAATCCAAAAATTGAACTTTCAATTCAAAGAATTTATAAACCATTTTCCTTTAAAAAATACGTACCTTGAAAACATCTTGAATTTCCATTTTTATATTTTGAAAATTGAATAAGAGAACATGATTTGAGAAAAACCTTTTTGAAAACACTTTTTATTGCCTCTTTTAATTTTCTGATTTTTTTTCCTTTTTTCTTTTGATTTTGATCTTTCTCTCGATTAATGCATTTATGCAAATGATGAATGCAAGGTCCGATTTTTAAAGTTGACTTACGTAACCCGGGCTATTGAAAGCATTTCCCGGGATATATGCTTGGAGCCCTGACGCATCCCGAGAAGAACCGTCTCATCCTCAGAGACATTCAGTGGCCCTGAAAACTCGACCACTCACTGAATGCCCCTTCTTCGGAAGGGTTACGGTTATCAACTGATTTTAAGAGGTGGCATGATATGCAGACAAATATAATTAATGGCAAATAAATATGATATGCATGCAATTAGGTTCTACTTTATCTCTACTCTAAATTACTAAATTATTACAAACCAAGAGCTATTAAGCCAATAACTTAAATAACAAATGATTTAAAGGAATGAAAGCCTAATAGTCAAATTAGACTGACTGGGGACATTTCTGCACATCAAGCAAAAGATTAGTGACATTCAGGAAAGTAAACATAAATGATGCAAAGCAGGGACTCAATTGCACAATCACATTATGAACACCACAAATCAAGGAGCAAATTGCAATAAAGACAAATAAAATCCAAGGTCAGGGACCTAATCAGACCAAAAAGCAAATCCAAGTTTCAATCAGGGGCCTAGGTGAACAAAGAAACAAGCTTTGGTCTTTATGTGAATTAATTTGAGTATTTGAAGCACCTGATTGAACACAAAAACAAATCTAAGTCTTTAAATGAATCCAAATACAAGTTACTAAATTATCATGAACTAGGAAAATTTCTTCAATTTAATATAAACTCAAAGAAATAAGTCTTTAAATCCAAGCTTTGATTTTTAGACTAAGATCAATTCAAATGGATTCACCATCCCTCTTTGAGCTAATTTTGATCTAAATAATTAAACATTTTAATTCAAAACTTGAGTTTTAAAATTAAAATTAGCTCTTAATGGTATAAAACCCAATTATCAAGTTAACTTTAATTTGAAAATCTAAGCTTTAAATCAAAGGATCCATTTTTATGCTCAAAATCAACTCAAAAAAGTAACCATGAATCCATCTTTGAATCAATTATACTTTAAACATCAAAACTTTAAACTAAAGGCTTGATTTTTCTTTCAAGTATAAATTAAATTTAAAGAAAATAGCCATAAACAAAATCTAATTATCTTTTTATTCCTTTCATCACATTATAGCAAGCAAAAGTCACAACTTTAACATGAAAATAGCAATTTAAGTCCTTTAGACATAAACCTTCCCAAAATAAATCACAAAAGCAAAGATAATGAACAAAAATATAATCCATCATATTTCATCAATAAAACTTCTACTAAAAATCCAAACTTTTAATAAAATCATTACTTTAAACAACAAGCTAGAATTTTTATGATGAGATCTATCATAAACATGTATCAATTAATTAAGCTCAAACCATTTATCACATAAACCACAAGAAAACAGTCCCAAATTGATTGGAATGGTAGCTAAGAGCCTAAAATTGCATGAATTAATACCATAAATCAAGCTGAAAAGGGTTAAATTGAAGAGGAAAGGAAGTTTACATGCTCAAAGTGACGTCGTTTTGTCCAATTGGAGCTCTTAAATAACAACCCTCTTTCTCTTCTCTTTTCTACTACTTCTTCTTCCCTCGGTTCCCTTCACAAACCAGAAACCCTAGTTTCTGTTCTTGCTACGAAAATCTCTTCCCCAACCCTTAAAACCAATGATTTCCACCCAACAACAATCAAGTTTCAAAACCCCTCAAAAAACGAATCAAAATCGCTTGTTTTTTTTGCTTTTAAAACGTTTGAAATCAAGAGCAAGAAAAACAAAGTGACAATCGGGCTCAATCCCTAGGATTTCCCTTCTTTGATCACTACCAGGCTTTTTCTCTTTACCCTTGTTTCCCTTTTTTTTTTGAAATTCAGAAAGAGATCCAAGAGAGAGATGGATTCCCCGAACCCTGAATCGTTTTTCCTTATCCAAAAACTCTTTTTTCTTCTGTACCAAAAGCTACCAAACTCTTGGTATTTAAAGGCCAATAACCTAATTCTACCTCTACCCTCCGATTTCTCTCCCAACTATCTAATGGTTTCTCAATTTTTGTAATTTTTTCCTCTTTTCCTTCAATTCTGTTGGAGCTGATAAGGATGGGAACGATGCGTTTGATGAGCTGTCTGTGAGTTAGCGATTCAACCCCCTTGGATTTTTTTTTCACTGATTTTCTTGTTATTGATAATGTTGCTGAAATTGGGTTTTGCTTATCATTTTGTCTTTTACCAGGTTGTTGGCTAAAGGGAGAGAAGCTGAATTGTTCCTGTGATGAGCTGGCACTAATATTGTTTGAAGAAATTCCCTCAAGTAGTTTTTGTTTCTCTAAATTTTAATCCCTTGTAACTGTTGCATGTTGGTCATTTTACCTGCTTCTTAACATCTGCCTTTGATCTGTTGAACTTGTGGACTTGCCTTGTTGACCCCGATCCTGAGATTTGCCCCCATTTAATTCCACTACGCACACTCACACTGCATCATAACAACAAATATGCATATCTGTGTCTCTGTTTGTTTCTCTCTGTTTTAATCCCCTGGGTGATACCTACAACTGTTCTCCTACAATCACCTTGTTGTTCCATTTCAATAGGCCATTCACCTTGATAGATTGGCACCCCAATTTCTCTGCTTTCCAATTGTCATCAACCCTGAAATGTAAGCTTGCCATGTTAACTGTTCCAATTTTGAATTGATTGCACATTTGACCCTTGTTCAATTTCTTATGCTTCAATTGGCTCGGGGCACTTTACTTGATGAAAACAATTACTAACATATCTTCGTTTGCCTTTTTGCTTGATTGTTTTGACCTTGCTACTTGTTTTGGTCTATGTATCCTTTACTGCATTAATGCTTTGGGTTGCGGAGATTACATGAAGCTTATCCTATTCTCATGATTGCATTTGAGTACAAATAGCTATCTGATATAAGCTCATTTTGCATGATAGCCTTTTGCCACTGTTTTTTTGATTCATTCATTTTTCCTAGCTTATAAATGCTCTGTTTGTGTATTGCATTGAGCATGTCATAGCTGCTTGCATTCATTGTCTCTTTGAGCGTCTCTTGAGGATCTGTTTTGCTTGTCTTTATTGCTGCCCAATTGATAATTTCCTAATGGGCTCGCATGAGCACGGTGCTGCATTTCCATTGTTCCTAGATGGCAACATTGGCATCTTGAGGCTAGGAAACATTCTGAACCTCATGTCCAATTCTGCCTAAAGCAAAAAGTCACTTTTCCCCTAGGCTTTAAACTTGCCCTTGTAATCCTCCCCCTTGCTGTTTTGCCATGTTTCTTGGTGCCATTTTGCTGCTTGACTTGTTGTGTTGTTTGTTGTTTCACTGCATATCCTAAATGCTTCATTTGATACTGTTAAATTGCTTCTGCATTCTCTGTTTGCACAACTTTAGTATCCCCATCAGCCTTAACTCAGGCCTACACCAATTAATGGTGCTTGGTCTCGAGCCTGGGGGAGACATTTTATTGTACTTTGGTATCTCACCTTGCTGCAGGTTACTTGTCTCCATCAACAAATATCAGACCTCAAGAGCATTAGATCCTACGCATGGGACTTTTGGGATAAACCTTGCCATATTTGTTAAGGGCATGGTCTTCAATTTATCTCTCTCTCTTTTTTTGATCCTGTATTTTTGCTCCCTTCTTTTGAACTCTGTACGAAAAATGAACTTGGAGTTTTTGTATTTTATTTTGGAGATTTGAAAGAACTACATGCTTTCTAATGTAAATGAAAATACAATGTGATGGACTTGACCTGATTTTGGACTTTCAAACCAACTAAAGTACCAATGGAAGTGATATGCGTGCAACTAAATATGCATGACTAATATGCCTAACTAATGTATAAGTAAACATGATTAATGAGAAATGAGCATGCTTGATGAGTAATGGACATGTAATGCTATATAAGTATGAAAATGCTTCGTGCTTAATGAAATGGAATGAATATGAACTTGTTTAGGAGATGAAATGCCTAAGAAATGAACATGACTATGATTAATATGAATGAGGATAACTTGGGTACACTTAAAAATGAATATGAGAGTACCAACTTAAAACTAAGCCCATTAAAAAGGCTCTAGTAATACAGACCCTAAAATAAATTGGACCAGCCAAAATAGGGTATCTACACCAGGTTTTCAAATCAGCCGAAAACTGCTGTATTTTTTCTTCAAAAATTGGTGAAGAGTGCATCCTACTCATATTAACACAATCCAAAAATTTATCATGAGAAAGCCAAGCATGTTCGAACCGAAAGGAAGAGGTGGTAAGAGGCGGTGCAGTGGAGGCAAACTTAACACATACTGGATGGTGATCAGAACTGGTTTGAGGAAGATTACTTACTTGAATGTGCTTGAAAATGTCTAGGAAAAAATCATTGGCCAAGGCTTGATCCAATTTTATTCGAGTATAATGATGTGCATCCCTGTTATTTGCCCATGTAAATTTGGGACCAGCTGCTTCTAAATCAAGTAAATTGCAATGCCTCAAACAATCCAACATAAGTTGACAATTATACAAATTAACCCCAGAGCGACTTAACTTTTCATTTGCAGAAAGAAACTGATTGAAGTCACCCAAGGTAAGCCAGGGCATAGAATGGAGTGAACTAGCCTCCCTTAATGCAGTCCATAAACCTTTTCAATCATTAGCATCTGGGCTACCATAAACTGCAGTTAGCAAAACTTCGGCAGAACCAGGAATAGAAAGTATGGCATGGATCAATTGGTCCGAATGGGCCAAGATTTCAATCCCAACAGTATCAGAATTCCATAACATCCATATTCCACCAGAGAAACTGACCGGTCGTTGAACAAATCACAAGATAAATCCCCACAAACCAATAATTAATAGCTAGGGCAAGTAGGGGTCGAATCCCACAGAGAAGGTGGAAACAAATTAAATCCAAATTACACTAAAGAAAGTCTTACCAAAGGGGATTTTTATGGGTTTTCAAAATAGCTAAATTAAACTAGAAAACAATAAAATTAAATTAAACTAAAGATCTAGAAAATAGTTTAAGAAACGCAATTGATTGAAAACATACTTCTTCTCCTTTAGGTAATTATTTTGATCTAATAAATCATGGATCATGGACACAAAGCATTAATTTGACTTAAATTGCAATCAATTAAGAATCATAAATTAATCCAAATCGATATATAGCCTAAGACGTAGACATCAATTTTCATTAAAATAAAGTAATCCTCTTAATATCTTAAACAACTCCACTTGAATAATTGGTATAGGAACAGACGTAATGCTAATTCCAACATGCTAATAAGATTAACCAGCATCTCGCTAAAATTAACCTCTACTATTCTGATCTAGGTTTCACCCCTTCCTAGAATAAGCATTAAGATTATTCTTTTCCACATGCATGATAAATCAATACCAAACTCATCTACATCTATTACCATCTCAGCCTATAGATTTCAACAAGATTTGATAATCCCATTGAACCTAGGACTCCTAGAATTACAACTGTCACTTGGACCAATATTAGCTTGACTCAAGCTAAGGAAAAGAAGTATAAGAGTTTAGCTACTCATGGATTGTTTCCACTCCATGAGAGGCTGGAAAACTTACAAAGAAAATAGGAAGAGAAGAGGGATAGAAGAGGGAGGCGGCTGCCTCCTCTCCAAAACCGCAAACCCTAAGTTGTGTTGTAAATCTCCCTTCTATGCTAGGGTTCTAGGATAAGAGGGTATACATAGGGGGCTGCCTAGGGTTTAATTTAGAGTTGCAGATGACTTAAACTAACCTTAGGGACATTCTGGGTTGTTCTCCATATCTTCAAACTGACCCAAATAGATTATATGGGCTCAATTGATCAAAAACGCAAGTCAGGCCCAGGACAGATTCTGTCCGCAGACTTCAGGGGTATTTTCATCCATGAAAAAGTCAGATTTGGGCTTCGACCAAAACACAAAAGTTGTAGCTCTCAGAGTTAGCTTTCCAATGCATATTCATACACCTCATTTGGAGCTCTGGATCAAAAGTTATGGCTCTTTTCCGAACTATTGCCAAATATGGAAAGTATTGAAGAAGCTTCAAGAGGAAGTGACATGGAAGTATCGACGATGGGCTACATTTGGCTGTCCCCAACTCTACCTGGGCGACCACATGGTTGTTCAGAACACCAATGTGGTTTGCTTGAGGACCCAGGTGGGCAGTGTCACGACTTGAGCTGGGTGCCCACATGGTTTGTTTGAAGACCCATGTGTTTCACTTGATCACCCAGATAGGCTGTGTCATAGCTCATCATCTTGACATGTCTTCTTGCCTTGAACTTGTCTTTGCTCATTTGCCTTGAAAACACCAAGCAACAACTTTATGACTTTGATAAGCATAAAATTGACTCTTCAAGCTCTTCAATCACGAACATGTTGGCTCCATTCTTCATCCAAAACTTCCTTGGAAAATATTTGTGTCATAAATCATCCAAAAAGGCTCTACAAAGGTACAAAATTGATGATTTTGCACTTTTCTTCTTGTCAACACCTATGAACACAAATATAACTAATATAAGGCATAATCAAGCATAAAATACTCAAAAAGCATAGGAAAAAGCTAATAAAAAGATGTATGATTTTGGTCTGATCATATTTCCCCCACACTTAAGCTTTGCTAGTCCCTAACAAACTAGTGCTAAAAATCCTAAGAAAACAAAAGTTAGTCCTAAACTAAACATTTTATTGATTCCACTTTCGTAGGTGTACGGCGGCACTTAACTCATGACGCAAGCCATTTCAACCTAAGACTGATAGAGGTACTTAGGAGGTGTGATGTCACCTGAGGGTTTTCTTAACTAGAATGATACCCACAAACATTATGAAACCATTGACTAGAAACATCAAACTTTAGAAAACAGAGTACTTCTAACAAATTAAGAATTTAATCTACATTTTCTAATCAAGTGCAATATATGTTAGTAAAAATACTAAAACCATAAGATTCAAATCAACTATGCACAAAATTACTGCAATCAATAATGTAAGTTCTAAGATCAACATACCTTTGATGATTTTGACAAGGAAAACTTACCATAAGCTTGTGTATACATCTATCTCCAAAGAAAAAGTAATATCATGGATATTCATCAAAAATTAGAACGGGTTTAAAAAGGGTGCCTTATTTTTAAGAAAAGAAGGTTACTAACCTTAGAAGTGTTCATGATTTAGGGGTTACTAACTCCCTTTCTTCTTTTTCTTTTGAGGTTACTAACACTCATATTTTTCAGAGGGACAATACTTCCACAATTCCATGCCTCTAATCCTCTTTTAAGGTTACTAACCTTATTATTATTTTTATTATTTTTTCAAAGAGTGACAACTATGGAAAGATCAGAAGTATCTCTTTTCCTCTTCCATGAAAACACTTCTTTTTAAAAGATTTTAGCTACCCTTCATACCCCCACACTTTGTCTTTGACATATCCATGACATACTTCTATAAATGTACGCAAGACTCAATACAAGTTTTAGAAGTAATACACTTATCAAAACATTTTTGGGTATGAAAAACCTTATCAATTACACTTTCAATTAAACAATGAAATTATACATAAGAAAATTTGAAAAATATTTTCAATGTATTTAAACCAAATTAGTATTACACAAGACTATACTCATGGAAATTAAATCAAAACTTATTAGAAATACAAAACAATTCAATTTTCTTCAAAAATTTTGAAAAATTTATCTCTAGTCAATAAGATAAGAAAAATAGAAAATAGGATCTTTCAAATAGACTAATTCCTCCCCCACATTTAAAAGACACATTGTCCTCAATGTGTGTTGTGCTAGTAATTTGTCAAAAAATTCAATGATCTATTTTGAAATTTTTGGAAAAGTAAGTGCAAAATGATAAATTTGACTTATATAAAAGACCCAAAATTCTAGACAAATCAAATAATCATTCCCTAGCAACCCAAACACAATAAGTGGGGCAGTCAAATTAATTGAATACATGTAAGATTAATTCACAAAGAAAGTCGAAGCTCAATCTTAGCAAAGTAATCCAAACATATTATCAATCATAGCATCCAAACACTTAAGTCTTATATAAGATCCAAAATAAACATAAGACAAATACAAATTAAGAACACAAATAAAACATAAATGCATGCAATGTCATGATAAAATGCAATACATAAGAAAAATAAAATGCAAAACACATATCATTCTAAGAATAAGAGTCATCGGCCTCTCCTTGGCCTCCTTTGGCCCATGTAGTCACGCATGGTCTCCTCCATTTGCTCCATGTAAGCTCTCATATCTCGAACCATAAGTTGTTGAAATTGTTTCATAGGTAGTTCTTGGAAAATCTCTTCATCAACTTCCAAGGGTGGTTGTCCTTCCACATGTAGTTGTTCTAGTCCTTGCTCATAAGTCCTTCGATGTACATTGTACCAATGTGCACGATTGGCAATGACTCGCCTCTTAATACCCAAATGGCTTAAACAACTTACATTGATGACATTGCCTTTGTTATTGAAGCGTAACTCACCATCGACTTCAACTCCTTCATTAATCAAAATCTTGCTAATCAACAATGGAAAAATAAAGGTCTTATCATCATAGATGGATTTGACAACTTCCCACATCCTTGAAAGCAACAACCTAGCCATTGGTATTCCATCACAACAGCCTAATCCATGACAAAGCTTATCCACAACATAGAAGTCTTCAATGAGAAGCTTATGCTTATTACTACTCCTAGGAATGACATTATGATGTAGCAAATAACACACAAGTCTATCTCTAGGTTCCATGTAGTTGACCTTCACTTCTCTATTACCTTGGTTGTCCATACCAAGAGGAATGTTAAATCTTTGCAAAGCATCATTCCTTTTCCATGTACTCTCGGTAGCGGTCTTTTGTTCTCCATCAACATAAGTGAAATAAAACATACTACCCTCATTATTCAAGCCAAGCAATTGACACAAATATTCCTCATCAACAACAATGTCCTTACCATTCACCATTGTGTTGATGGTGTACTCATATCCATCACGATCCTTGTCCATATTTGCATAGATCAGCTTCACCAAATCGGGGTAGTAGTAACCATCCACTTGAAGAAGTGACTCCCATCCTCTATTGACAAACAAGGGGCCAACTCCAAGTTATTGATCAATGTTGGTTGGAAGTACTTTCTCTATGATGAAGGAATTGTTATACCTTGCTTCATACCAATCTCGACAATCATTATCAACAAAAATTGGTGGCGGCACATTAAGGAATGGTTGAGCGGCATTGTCTTCCTCATTTAGTGGGACTTGTGACGTTGAAGCTCTTGTTCTCACTCTCCTTGATATTTCTTCGAACACTTGGTGGGCACTAGCTAACCTTGTAGGGTTTCTTGAAAAATCTTTCTTGAAGATCAAATGTAGCACTTCCCAATGCTCAAAAACTCTTCAATCAACTCCAAAATGATCTCTTGTCTCCTTTCTAACCACTTCAAACAAAAATCAAAGAAATCTACAACTTTCCAAAACTTGATAGTTTGAAAATTTGATGGATTTAATGGAAAAGGTGTTGGATAATCTAATGGGTAAGTGTTTTTGGTGATAAAAAGATGAAAGAAATGATTTGTAAGTGATGAAGTAGTGAAATTGATGATTAAAGTGAGTGAATTTGTGAATAATGGTAATAGAAGAAAAATGAAATGGGTTTTGGGTTGGAAATGGGTGATGGGTGGCATTTATAGTGTGAGATTTGGATGTGGCTATTGGGAGTTGAGAGGCTCGGGCGTGGGCACTTGGATGTTCGACACTGCCCTAGCTCAGTGTTCGGCATCTGGGTGCTCAGGCTTTCTAGCTAGGGGTTCAAACAAACTGCCTGGGTGCCCAGCTAGAGTCGGGCTCTAGTGCTGGTGCTGGCTTGGTGCAGGGCAGCAGGGGGCTATGGCTTTTGAGGTGGGTGCACAGGCAATCTGCCTGGGGGCCCATCTGGAATCGGGTTTTGGCTTCTTTGTGCGTCCCCTTGCAGTTTTGCTTCCAAACTTACTTCCAACTTCAACTCTTACTATCATCCAAACTTTCACAAAGATTCCCAAAAATCTTTCAATCCAATAACACTTGTCTCAATTGATACGAATCTAGTTGTTTTAGATTCAAATCTAGCCTTGAAAATCTATCAAACTCGACTTGAACTCCTTCAACTTCTAGAGGAGTAGATCGATGACCTTCACAAGGTGATTCCTCTTCTCTCGTCGGCCTTAAGTCTTCAATTAGACCTGCAATTGTCAACTCAAGAACACAAGATTCACAAACAATCAAGTTATCACAACTTAATTATTTGCTAGGACTCTACAAGATTGAAGAACCCTAAGTTTTGCTCAAACTAGAACAAAGAAGCTAAGATAATCAATTTGGGTGAAAACCTCAATTTTTTAATCAACATAACTTATGTTTACAAGAGGGGGTTGGTGCCTTTATATAGGTAAGAAGGGGGGGGGGGGGCGGCTCTGATCTAGAAAATCCTAAACCCTAAGGGTAAAGGAAAAGGCTAGGAAGGAGCTAGGAAAGATCCTACTCCTTATTCTACTAGGAAAAGGAAAATAACAAGTCCTATTAAAACAAGGTTTGGACTTAGTCAAACAAGGCCCAACCCAATGTCATCTAAACTAAATAAATAGCTAATTAAAATAGAATAAAGCCCACAATGGCCAAATTACAACTCCAATGGCCTAATACTCATCGATTTCAAGTAGAGTACATAACTTGGAATCGATGGGAATATTCCTTTGGTGATGATCTCCAATGGGCTTCAAATGAACTCCAATGGCCTTGAACTCGTCAAGATGAACTCTAATGAGGCCCAATAATGCTTCCTTGAACGTTTTAGCTCTTGCTCTTGTCATTGGGCCTAATGGCATCTTCAATGGATCAAATGGCATCTTAGGCAATTCCAATGAGCTTGAAACCTTCTCCAATGAGCTTGGAACCTTCTCCAATGAGCTTGGAACCTTCTCAAATGAGCTTGGAACTTGCTCCAATGAGCTTGGAACTTGCTCCAATGAACTCCTAGCATCTTCAAGCTTCTTCAAGCCTCCTTGCCGCATGTGCTCATCCTCTCCATGATCTCCATTGAGCTCTTCAAGACCATGATGAGTCCTTGGCGCATCATCCCCTCTCCCTTGAAAAGGATTTGTCCTCAAATCTGCATCATTATCAAACAAGGATAAGTCCGAGACATTAAAAGTAGCACTTACATTACCATATTCACTAGGAAGATCTAGCTTGTATGCATTGTTGTTGATCCTCTCCAAAACTTGGAATGGACCATCTCCACGAGGTAAGAGCTTAGACTTCCTCTTCTCATGGAACCTTTCCTTCCTTAGATGCAACCAAACCCAATCTCCGGGTTCAAAGATGACCTCTTTGCGCCCCTTGTTAGCATTCTTCATGTAGTGTTGTGTTTTCTTCTCAATTTGAGCTCTAACCTTTGCATGAAGATCCCTAACAAAATCTGCCTTGCGTTGCCCATCCATGTCAACTTGCACACTCAAAGGTAAACTCAACAAATCCAATGGGGTTAAAGGTTTAAAACCATACACACATTCAAAAGGTGAAAATCCAGTTGTACTATGTATGCTTCTATTGTATGCAAATTCAACATGAGGCAAACAATCCTCCCAAGTTCTTAAGTTCTTTTTAATCAATGCTCTAAGTAAGGTTGACAAAGACCTATTAACTACTTCAGTTTGACCATCAGTTTGAGGATGACAAGTAGTTGAAAATAACAACTTAGTACCTAACTTAGCCCACAAAGTTCTCCAAAAGTGATTTAAGAACTTAGCATCTCTATCACTCACAATCGTCCTAGGCGAATATTCCATGTAGTCTAACAATCTCTTTAAAGAACAAATTAGCTACATTAATGGCATCATCAGTTTTAGTGCATGCAATGAAGTGTGCCATCTTAGAAAACCTATCAACAACCACAAAGATAGAATCTTTACCTCTCCTAGAACGAGGTAAGCCTAACACAAAGTCCATGCTAATATGAGTCCATGGTTCATGAGGAATAGGCAAAGGAGTATACAATCCATGAGGTTTAGATGTAGATTTAGCTTGCAAACAAGTAATGCAACTAGAATCTTGCTTTCCTACATCATATCGCATCTTAGGCCAAAAGAAGTGTTCATGCAATATCTCATATGTTTAATCAACACCAAAGTGACCCATTAAACCTCCCTCATGTGATTCCTTCATAAGCACAAAACGCAGAGAACAAGCAGGTATACACAATCTAGATTCTTTAAACAAAAATCCATCATGCTTATAATACTTCCCAAATCCAGAATTCTCACATGCTTTAAACACATCACTGGAGTAAGCATCACTAGCATATAATTCCTTGATAAACTCAAATCCAAGAAACCTAGAATCAAGCATGGAAAGTAAAACATACCTCCTTGATAAAGCATCGGCTACAACATTCTCCTTACCTTTCTTGTAGCGCACCACATATGGAAAGGATTCAATGAACTTGTATCGCACACCATATGGATTGAGTCCAATTTCTCTAATGGATGACAATCCACTAGGAATTTCCTCACAAAAGTAAGCTACAAACTTCCCTCCTTGTATCAAAACAAGTCCAATTCCTACAAAATCACTCAAAAAAGACACAATATTGCTTGGTATATCTCCAGCCAAGTTGTTAGTACCCTGTCGCAACGTGAGGGTCCGGGGTTCCGAACCCTACCGTTTAACGACTTAAGTATGGGGAAGGGGAAACTACTGTTTCTAATTATGGACTCGCCACAAATCTTTTTTATGGTGCGATTAGCCACCTATCAGATTATTAAGTCTAATATTAACCTAAGCTTGGCAAAGACAACACTAAACCTAATAAACGGTCTTCTAACCAGAATCTAAAGTTCGGGAGTCGGGTACGTGTGGGGAAGGATTAGCACCCCCACGATGCCCGTCAAGATGACGGCACTGACTAGTCTAAAATTAACTGTGGGTTTCTATTGATTGGTTGTTTCTATTTATTTAAATATTTTCATGCCATTAAGCGCTTTTATTGATATTTGAAATTATGCAAATAAACAAGCAAAAATGCATTTTGAATTTTTGAAATAGGAATATCGGGAATTGAACCCGTTTATTGTTTGTTCTCTTTTTGGGCTCCTCATGAGAGGATTTTCTTTAAAACTTACCATTAAAACGACTTTATTTAAAAAATACTTTTGATGGGAACTTTCCCACTTTGAAAACTAAAACTTAAAATGACGGGAACTTTCCCTAAATTGAAAACTTGATGGGATCTTTCCCTAAATTGAAAACTTAATAGGATCTTTCCCTAAATTGAAAACTTAATGGGATCTTTCCCTAAATTGAAAACTTAATGGGATCTTTCCCTAAATTGAAAATCTTGAAGAGACTGATGGGATCTTTCCCTAAATTTGAAAACTTGATGGGATCTTTCCCTAAATTGAAAACTTCAAAACTACTGGATGGGATCTTTCCCTAAATTGAAAACTTTGAAAAAACTTCTTTTTGATTTTGAATTTTTGAATTTTTGAATTTCTCTTAGACTCTTGTCTGATTTGAAAACCTTTTTATTTCTTAATTCTTGAAATACTTCAATTCCTTCCTTTTTGATTTTTCTTTGAAAACTAAAAGAGAACAATTCTCAAGTACAAACTCTTTTTAATTTTGAAGAAAATGAGTCTATTCCATTTCAATTTTAATTTCCTCTTTTTGGATTTTCTTTTAAGAATTAATTGAAATTTCTAAGTCTAAATCCTAAATGCATGGATGCACGTGATGTATATTTCCGGTTAAAATGCAAATTTTCACCAAATATTTATACGAGGAACACCATCTGGGCACCCGCCACTAATACTGGCTAAGACCCCCATCCGGAAATTTCAAACCTAGAAAGGATAAATTGAGACCGACAAGGATTGTCTAAACCCCAATTATCGTTACATCATCAGATCCAAATTTTTAATCTCGAATGACATAATATCAACAATAACATAAATGCATATGAAAGTAATCATAATTTCTAAAAGCTAATTTTATTCCATATATACCTATATTGATTTCACGCTTATACTTTAGATCAAGCCCAAAGCTCATTATTCATTAAGGCCCAATTAGAATCAAATAACTAATAAATGAAGTCCAAGTTTATAACCTAAAGCTAAAGCCCAACCTCTTAATGCAAAAACCAAGGTCCAAACAAAATGTGACAATGAAGTCCAAATAACTTCCCCAAAGCCCAACACCAAAAGTCTATTACAAAAAAAAAACTAAAACCCAATCCAAAGACCCTTACAAACCAAAACCCAAGATAGACTAAGCCCAACAACAAGTAAATTAGCTAGACTCAATTAACAACTAATTTTAAAACCTAAGGCAATCTCAAGGCCCAAAGCTAGCTAAAGCCCAAAGGAAATTCTAGAACACCATTACTCAAATATCCACAAATTCCAATTTTTCTATTTGTTAAAAAAAACAACTCCAATTCTAAAACTTCTAAAAGCCTAAAATCCAAATTATAAGACTTAAAGAAACTACTTCATTCCAAGTTCTAATTAATTTTTTTTTACCAATTATTTTACATCTAGATTAAAGGCCAAGCCTCTTTTTCTCTTCCTTTTTTTTACTTTCCAGTAATCATTAAAAACAACTTACTTCTTAGTTCTTATATTTCCCTACTCACAACTCTAAAACGCTTTAATTTAATTTCTTAAAAATATGTTAATGCTACTTAATTTAGACTAACTCTTCTTTTACCTTATTTTACAACAATTAAACTTACTTAAATCAAATAAATCAAAATTATTCCTAAAAAACAAACTGATAGGGACTTAAATGAACACGGAGAGAACATTTAGTATTTATGTGAACACATGTACGCTATTTGGACTCAATTAACGTAAAATCGGGGACTATCATGCATAAATCTGAAATTAAACAACTAAATTGACATCAATAGTAATATTTTAGGGACATAATAGAACAAATACTAAATATAATACTTACAATTAAAATAAAACCCGATATTTGTCATGACCTATAAGTACCAACATAACCTACCATTTCATAAAACCTAAAAATCTTACCTTAGCCGCCGCCTCCCTTGTCCGCCGCTTGAAATCTCTTCTGTCACCGTCGCCGTCGCACTTGTCGTCGTCGGAGCTTCTCTTTGGCCTAGGAATTCACCGAGACCCTTACCTTGGCTTCCTTGTTCCAGATCTGGTGCGGATCTGGTTTAACTCCGCCGAGAAGTCCACTGAAACTCGCTTGCCTGAACCGAATCGATGGTCACCGATCTCGAAATATAGCCACGGGAACGAGCCATCTTCAAGATAAGTATTTCTTCTTTTGCTTCTCTATCTATCCCCGGTTTGGTTTAAGATTCCCAATACTTGAACTAAATTCCTTTAGATCTGCTAATTCTAACCCTCTAACTCAATTTTTTCAGAAAGACAAAGATGAATCTGGCGTTGGGTGAGGAACTGGAAGGTTTGGATTCGGGAGGAAGGTAAAAAGGTCTTCTTTTGCTGTTTTTTGGTTTCTTAGTGTTGACTAGGGTTTTTTCTCCTGGCTTTTCTGTCTCTGTGTTTAGGAAAATTTCAACAGGTTCCCCCCTTTTCTCTTGAAAACCACTCTGAATATATATATTTTTTGGATCTATGTTTGTTCTTGAGGAAAGAAGAAAAAGGTTATGGTTTTCTTGAAAAACTGTCTGCCAATCTTTTTTTTAGATCTGTTTCTGTGTTTTTGAAGATATGAAAAAGCTAGGGTTTTTACAACTGTATGAAAATGAAAAAGAACTAGGGTTTCCGTCTTGGGATCCGTGCCTTTCTGTTTTGCCTATTATTCCTTATATACATGCATGTGTTGAATTTGATCTAAGGGTTGGCCTTAGCTCCCTCTTGATCCAACGGATCTTTTTGATTTAGATGTGTCATTGGTTACTTTGTCAAATGGAGATGTGTGCATGCAGAATGTATATTGTTGTTGGTGATGACATCATGAGCTCATATGTTCTGCATCTTTGTGATATTGCCACCTGTTGTATCTGCCTTAAAATCCTATGGCCATTATTTGCTTTACAAATTCTGTTTCTTCCTGCAAATGTACTGGAGACTACCTGTTAACGCTTATGTGGCTTTCTAATTACCTGTATTTGCTTATGTGGCTCTTTGATTACATGTATTTGTTTATGTGGAGTCATAGACAATTGTTATTGGCCTTGTCCTTGTGTCTACTGTATGTTTGAGTGTGCTGGCCTGTGGCAAGCTTGTGAGCACCACACTCTGTCCCTGTAATAATCTGCTATTTTGTTGGCCTATTGTACCTTCTTGAGCTCATCCCTTATATCCTGTAATCCTTGTCCTTTTTATCTGGTATTTCAATTTAATGGTAACTGCCCCAGGTTACACTTAGTTTCTGTACTGCTGCATTGCAGCAGATTATTTTTGGAGACCAAGTTCTGCATTTTGTGAACTTGGTCGGCAAGTCTCCCTTAATAGTCTGCTAATCTCTCTATTGTTTTGTGTTTTTTGTGCTTAATGCTGCAAATCCCTCTATCCTGTCTCCTATGCTGCTGACGTGGAGCTGATGTGGAAAGGGGGACCATCCAAGCTTGGTCCCCCAAACCTGAAAAAGATAAGTTTACCTTCTGATTTTGATTTAAATCTAAAATTTTCATTTTTCTGTTTGAAATGGTCCTAATCACTTTACTCTTATCTTTGCAGGCCATTTTACCTCCTTGTGGGCTTAAGTTCAATGGGCCGGGTCAAGCTAATTATCTGCCTTTATATTTGTTTGTAATTTGTAGTTAAATAAACTACATATTCTTATTATGTATTTCCATATATGCAAATCCCATTTATTATCTATATTTTTTTATTTATTTATTTTTTTTCTAAAAGTTACCTCTACTATTATATAGCAAAAGAAAAATGGGTCTTGACCCAAAGTGACTCAAGGCAAATATTTCCATTTAACAAAAAGGTCCAAGCAAGTCCAAAATAAATAAATGAAATAACAAAGCCCAAAAACAAACCTAAGGCCCCAAGCCTACCAAGACCTAAGACCTAAATATGACAACTATAAACCAAACTCTAAGCCCAATATGCACATTCACAAGACAAGGCCCAAGTCATTTTGTCCATCTTTTCTTACTTAATTAGGTCACTATACTATCTTTACGAAGTTAAATAAGAGAAGCAATATTGTATAGTAAACAGGTCTCCTTGTTCTACTAAAATTTCGAATTGCCCAGACAGACTAAAGGATAGCTTATAAGTAAGAAAGAAAACTGACTTGGATAGGACTAAGTGCGAACTTCGGAGGCAAAATTTAAATCAAAGGATATATAACGAAAATTGGGTGTCTACAGCTGCCCCTCTTTGTGCGCTTTATAACAATCAGGAAGCGTGCAAAGAAGTAGTCTGCGTACTTCTTGAAAGTTAGAAAGCGTGCAAAGACGTAGACACCCGTTTTATTACTAAAAGATCTTAAGAACTCCTTCAGGGAAATCGCCTTCCAATTCTTCCTTATGAGATTGCATTCCGTCCATCACTTTCAGGAACTGTCTTCCAATTCGTTCTTAAAACTCTTTTCAGGAACTGTCTTCAGAACCTGTCTTCGTGAACTGTCTTCAGATTCACTCTTATCAGAACCCATCTTTGTGAGCTGTCTTTAGATTCAGTCTTAAATATCATTCAGGAACTGTCTTCAGAACCCGTCTATGAGCCGTCTTCATACTCACTCTTAAAATATTTTAGGAATTGTCTTCAGATCCATCTGTGAGCTGTCTTCAGTCTTAATCTTAAAATCTTTTAGGAACTGTCTTCAGATCCATCTGTGAGCTGTCTTCAGCTTTAAATCTTAAAATCTTTTTAGGAACTGTCTTCAGATCCATCTGTGAGCTGTCTTCAGCCTTTAAATCTTAAAATCTTTTTAGGAAATGTCTTCAGATCCATCTGTGAGCTGTCTTCAATCTCAAATCTTAAAATCTTTTTAGGAACTGTCTTCAGATCCATCTATGAGCTGTCTTCAGTCTCAATCTTAAAATCTTTTAGGAACTGTCTTTAGATCCATTTCTGATGAATTCTTCCAGTGGGTTATCTCTCTTGAGTTCTTTTGAATATTACATAAAAGTTCCTCGGTCTTTGGGAGGATTCCTGCGAGGCTCTCGAAATATATGCTTGAATGTGGGTTAGAATGCATGATGATGCCATGGCAATGTATGCTAATGGTAAATGCAATGTGAAAATATGTGTGCTTTGATTTGAATATATTTACTATTATATATTTTATCAAATTAATCAATAGTCTTGTCTCCCTTGTGCACCCTTTAATCTCTTGGCCCGATGTCTCACTCTTTTGAATCTTTATTTGCCATTATTTCAACTCCTTCTAAGTTCATGCCCCAGATTCTTTCAATTTTTGATTCAATCAATTTTATTTCTTGCTACCCATTCATGGACAATTGGGTGCCCAACATGGCTCTCCTGGGCGTGCCCCACATTCTTATCTATTTGCCATCCTTATTTCTTTTTGAACTCTTTGCCCCAAGTGATGGTTTATGTTTCTTTATATCTTTTACTAATACCCCCTTTTTGAACAATTGAAAGCGACCATTCCCATGTTTGTTTTAGTAATTTTTTTGAAAAAGAAAACCAACGTTTATTTATAATGACAAATGTGATGCAAAAAAAAACAAATGTTACTAAAAACTTCGGAATTTTATTGATAAAGAAATAGGTATGGAGTGATAAACTTATATTATAAGGAACTTAATATATATACTAACAAAAAGATGCTTGAAGAGATAGAACCTCATGTCGATGAATACTCCGACGGCGATTTTGTGATGCTTGCCGAAGGTTCTTCGAATTTGGTTTTGATGTTGTCTTACCCAACTCAGTCTGGACCAGACTTTTACCCTTTTGACCTTACGAAATTTCTTGAAATGCATTGCCCACGGACTATGTCTTTTCCAACTTCCGCTTGAGCCGCCCTTTGCGGGTTTTCAACTCAAGTTTCTCCTTTTCCATCCTTCACTTGAGCCGTCCTTTTCGGGTTTTCAACTCAAGTGACCCCCATCGGATCCAAGCCGCCCTTTGCGAGTTTTCAACTTGGACCCCTCCTTGTTTATTTTTTCTCTTTTTTCCAACCTCTTTCTTTTTTAGGCTGATTTTTTTCCCTTTTTTTTTCTTTTTACCAGGCGTAGTACTCCTTTATTGCATCTACCCCTTCCTTGAACTGTCTTGTGCAAACTTTCCCAGTGCATCATCTTCTGGTAGATTACTCTGGATAAGTTCCCCCTATACTTCTAATTCCTGAATTTTTCTTTCAAATGCTGACTGGGTATTCTGTCATATTACGGAGAATCCTAGTCTAGCTGTGGCAAAATATTAATTACCATTGGGAAATGCCCACACTATTCCAATGCTCCGACAATTTTGAGGCCTCGTCGTAATTTTTGTTTTTTCGTTGTTTTTGTTGTTGTTGTTGTTGTTGTTGTTGTTGTTGTTGTTGTTGTTTTGTTTTTTGTTTTTTTTTTGTGACCTGGCTCTAGAAAATTGTTGTCCAAATACACTTTGATTGCATCCTACTATGGAAGAGTGTAACCATTGCCCTTTGGCATTTTTCCCCCAGTATCCTTTGGTCCGAATGTCTTAACTTTGTAACAAAACACCGTCTCTTTTCTATCCTCTTGTGCCATCTTAATCTGATTGTATCCTACAAATCCAACCATAAATGAGAACAATGAGTGCCCAGCGGTGTTGTCTACTAGATCATCACTATGTGGTAAGGGAAAATTGCTCTTCGGGCCAACTCGGTTCACGTCCTGATAGTCCACGCACATTCTCACTTTCCATCCTTCTTGGGTATCAGGACTATATTCTAAGTATCGAGCTGCTTCTTGATTTCTGAACAACATACCTGGCTTCATTTCTCTTAATTTCTGCTGAACTGGTCTACAGTCTGGCCTGATAGACAATCTATGCATCACCACTCCTGGATCCAAACCTAACATATCTTGGTAAGACCACGTAAACCCATCCACACACTCTCTAAATCTATCAGCGTTTATCTTTCCTTCTCTGACAGAGTTGTATCAATTTCATCCTCCCTAGGTTCTTCTTTCATATCCAAATCACTTTTTCAGTGGGTCTTATGTGGCAATATCTATTTTTCCTCTTGTTTTACCAATCTTGAAAGGTCTGGGGGCAAGGCCTGATCCTCAATGTCTTCATCGTTGGGTTCGTCGGCAAAAACCGTTTTTTCGAAATCGAACCCCGGCTCATCACGAGCGTCTTTGCATTCATCGTCAGTCGGCCTGAGAAATGAAGCAACAAAAAATATGTACCAAAGAAAGAATATATATAACTAGTAATATATGAATGAATGAGAGTGTAAATAAAGATCAAAAATATATTGATAAAACCTCTAAAGTGTTTCATTTCATTACTTTAAGAAGATGGTGAACATAAGATAGTTTGATAGAAATAGAAAATCAGAACATGGTATTGTCATAGACATTCTTGAGGTGGTATTAGTACTTAAGACAAAAGATTATCTATATTTCTGCATCATCAATTAAGGTAGCTTCCTCATATTCAACAAAACTGCTCAAAACTTCTTCCGGAGCTAGCTTACGAATCTCGGGGCAGTCATCTTCTTCTTGAATATCCTTAGTCACAACATTGATGTCCAGATCCTGCAAATTTCCCTCAATCTTTGACTCTTCTTCTAGTGCGGCATTGTCAACCCAACCAGCTGATTTGAAGATCTCATACAAAGGTGGGAACTCCTCTCTTGTGTGTCCCATCCTTGCCAGTCTCCCTCGTTTCATTCCCTTTTCAGCTTCCGCCCAATCCTTAGCTGCCAACTCAAATCCTGATCTGAAAGGGCCCTCATGGGTAGTGATCACATCGGCTTTTTTCTCCTCATTCTCTTCATAAAATTCAATCTTTCCCACATCCATCAATTTCTGAACAGTTTCCCTAAAATAGTGGCATCCCTGAATTCCATGCCTTATGCCGTGATTCGGGCATATTTCATCTGTTTCTTCCTCTCCAAACTCTCCTGGGACTACCATCTCCGCTTTTACTAAAGCTTTGTAAGCTGTAACCATCGGGGTAATTACCTCCTGAATCTGTCTTTTAACTGTTTTATATTTATCGACCATACCCACCTGATTCCCGCCATGATCGGGTAATGGGTTAACAGGAGTTGCATTTCCAAAGCTTAACTTCCCTGATCTTACCAGCTCTTGTACCGCATACTTCAACCTCAAGCAATTTTCAGTAGAATGCCCCTCAGTCCCAGAATGGTAGTCACAATGGGCCTTAGAGTCGTACCAGGGTCCCGTATATGCCAAAGGCCTGGAGTATGGTACCCTTTGCAACAGATTCTGTTGTAATAACTGTGGGAGGAGCTCACTATAGGTGTATGGAATTGGATCAATTGACACTCTCTCTCTTGCTGGATTTTTACCACCGGGACAACTTGCCGGATCCTTCTGTTGAATTGCAAGAGGTGCGCTGGGGCGTTGATTCTGAGGTCTTGGTTGAAAAGGGTTGACACCGACAACACTGACATCCCCAGGGTACTGAGCGTGGTCAGAACTCGGCTGATCCTGGGAGTAATATCCCCTGGGCCGATATGAATAATTGTAACCATAGTTCTGTGTCGGACGAGGATAATACTGCTGTCCCTGATTCCTAGGTCTAAAATCTGCTTAACCTACCGAGTGTACCTCCCCTTCCTTCTTCTTATACCCCTTCCTGGCAGGATCGCTCACCTCATCTAGGTATCCCATTTTAATTGCCGCCTCCATAGCCTCTCCAATTACTATTAAGCTTGAGAATGATTCTGTGATCTTTAAGAGTAATGCCTTGAAGTACTCTTTAGGCAAGGTTCTCAGAAATAAAGAATTAACTTCTCTTTCGGGTAGCGAGGGAATCAACATGGTTACCTCCCTGAAACGTTGACCATAAGCCGTTAATGATTCGTCTGGCCTCCTTAACATGTTCGTCAGAGTAGCTTTAGTGGGAGCCAAATCCATTAGATATTTAAAGTGCGCCAGAAAGGCTTTGGTCATGTCACTCCAGCTCTCAATACTTCTTGGGTCCAGTTGATTGTACCATGTGATCGCTGACCCAGTCAAGCTGAACATAAAGCTGTACATCAGAAATTTATCATCAGTTGAAAAAGGTGCCATCTTGTTCTGAAAACTGAGCACATGATCTCTAGGGTTCTTTGTTCCGTCGTATTTCTCAAATTTCGGCATTTTAAATTTCGGAGGGATGACTACCCCTTTGATCAAAGCAGTATTCCCAATACTAGGGATCCCGTAATCCTGCACTCCGTCTACGCCTTTCTACCTATCATCTATTCTACCTTCAATCTTCTGCCAAAGTTTCTCTGCTTCAATCAATTTGTTTGGACTATCTTCTTTTGTCTAATCAATAGGCCTGGTTGCAGCTATCCCTGACTGATTTAAATAAGAGTGGTCTTGTGGCAAGGGCGTAGATGACATGCCAACCCTGGTATAAAGCCCTGGACGGAGAGGGTAGAAAGTCCCTTCCACTATTCCTGATGAAAAATTGAACTGT
Source organism: Corchorus olitorius (assembly GCA_001974825.2). NCBI lineage: Eukaryota > Viridiplantae > Streptophyta > Magnoliopsida > Malvales > Malvaceae > Corchorus > Corchorus olitorius. The sequence goes on from AWUE01024434.1 coordinate 42,551, forward strand.
GCCCCACCAGACGTTAAAGGATCCGAGACAAAAAGCCTATTTGCCGTTCCCGATAGTGGTGGGAAGACGAATTGGGTTCCGAAAGGATTAACATTCTCAGTTGCTACTCCTGTCAAGTCTGAGCTCGCTCCAGTCAATCCTGAGTTTGCTCGGAATATCCCTTCAATCGGGTCTTCTATATTCTGAGTTTCGTCTGCTAAGTTTTTCCCTTTCATCAATTGCATCAACATTCCTTTCATCTGCTCCATCTGAGCATTTGTACCTTCTTCGCGGCGCTTCGCCTCTTCATCTCGGCGAGCGATCTCTTCTTTCAGACGTAGAATTTCTGCAGTCTGCTCGTCCATTTTCTTAGCATTGGACCTAGTGCTATATTGCCGAGTTTGCTGGTACTGTTTTCTAGATCGTGCTATCTTGATTCTTTCCTGAGTTAAACGCCAAAGATTGTTATTATCTTATTATTGGTTCCTTTTAAATATGTTTTAAGATGCAATGAGGATGTGGGACCCCTCCCAATAGTTGGTTAGAACCACACGGGACAAAAGCCGTGGCCGTCACAAGTCCTGTTATCAATCAGGGCTTTTGTCCTTATGCATGTGATGTCATGATGCATGAATGATCGGTCGTCAACAATCATAAAAATAATTCCCCACAAAATCCTAACTATAGTAGATAGGGCAAGTAGGGGTCGATCCCACAGAGAAGGGTGTAGACTTTATCCGAAAATTCAATCCTTAAAATATCTCAAGACAAAACACAGAAAACAGAGGTTGAAAGAAAGCAATTAAACAGAAAACAATTATACTAGAAAACAAAGCAAAGTAAATTAAATCTAAGACTATAGCAGATAAGAAAGAAAACAATAATTAAAGCATACTTCCTCTCCAATGGTAGAAAACAATCAAATTGAATATGGGTCCTTGATTTAAAAGATGAATTCAATATTAAATCCTTGATGATAACTGGTCTAGGAAAACCTAACATGCTATTTAGATAAGATTACCGGTTAAGGCTTAAATTACCCCTATTGCTAACTTAACAAATCAATTACCGGTTAAGGCTTAAAGATTCACCAAGCAACAAAGCATTAAGATCAACTATTTAATTAGTTCTTTCACACATGCTTAACAAATAAAACCATACAACAATCAGATAAAATTCGATCACTGGCATGAGAAACTCATCGAAGCGAGGTTAGTCGTCAACGATTTGCTATCAAACAATCAGACTCGAGGGTTAACTGTACCACCTGACTTAGCAATAGATCTCTCAAATTATCAATTTATCGGCCGCATAAACCAATAAAAATCAAGATCATGGAATAAAACAGAGTTTAACATGCTATCTATCAAAAATAAAGTACCAAATTATAAGTATAGAAATCTCACCATATCAATCGATTGAATTCACCAAAGGATTAGAAGTATAAGAATTTAGCTACTCATGGATTTGGGAAAATCCATGAGCGGCATAAGAGTACTAACAGAACTAGAAGAGGCGAAATCTCCTCTTGAATATCCTAGGTATGCCGCACCTCCCTATGGCTATAGGGGGTGGCGGCACCCTTGCCTAAAACTAGAAGAAAACAAAAAACTAGTAGAAGAGAAATTATCTATGTGAAAATATTTTGGTGTGTGATTTGTGTTACAGGAGGTGGCTATTTATAGTGGAAATAACCCTAGGAATTACAATCCTAACTTGGAAAAGAGTCTAGGACGGTTTAGGGTCTAACTTTGAGTCCAAGTTAGATTAAAAGTCATCCTAGAGTAGAATCCAAGTTAAAATAGGATCCTGAAATTTTGCTGAATTCGTACAGGAAATTCGAAGGCATTTTTGGGCTTGAAAAAGGTAGAATTGGGCCCTGGACTTCAAAGGAAAGTTGTAGATCTCGGAGTTAGCTTTCCAACGAGTACTCATGGGCTTCAATCGGAGGTCTGAGCAGAAAGTTATTATTTTTCTACCAAAATTGCGCCTGAATCCTAATCCTGTTAGGACTAGAATCGGGAATCTACGGGATTTCGATATTTCCTTGGATTTAGGAGTCATTAATTGGGATTTTAATTCCAATTAATATCT
>AWUE01024438.1:0-16628 GCA_001974825.2 Corchorus olitorius
AAACTTACTTAAATCAAATAAATCAAAATTATTCCTAAAAAACAAACTGATAGGGACTTAAATGAACACGGAGAGAACATTTAGTATTTATGTGAACACATGTACGCTATTTGGACTCAATTAACGTAAAATCGGGGACTATCATGCATAAATCTGAAATTAAACAACTAAATTGACATCAATAGTAATATTTTAGGGACATAATACAACAAATACTAAATATAATACTTACAATTAAAATAAAACCCGAGTCATGACCTATAAGTACCAACATAACCTACCATTTCAAAAAACCTAAAAATCTTACCTTAGCCGCCGCCTCCCTTGTCCGCCGCCTGAAATCTCTTCTGTCACCGTCGCCGGCGCAGTTGTCGTCGCCGGAGCTTCTCTTTGGCCTGGGAATTCACCGAGAGCCTCGCCTTGGCTTCCTTGTTCCAGATCTGGTGCGGATCTGGTTTAACTCCGCCGAGAAGTCCACTGAAACTCGCTTGCCTGAACCGAATCGATGGTCACCGATCTCGAAATCTAGCCACGGGAACGAGCCGTCTTCAAGATAAGTATTTCTTCTTTTGCTTCTCTATCTATCCCCGGTTTGGTTTAAGATTCCCAATACTTGAACTAAATTCCTTTAGATCTGCTAATTCTAACCCTCTAACTCAATTTTTGCAGAAAGACAAAGATGAATCTGGCGTTGGGTGAGGAACTGGAAGGTTTGGATTAGGGAGGAAGGTAAAAAGGTCTTGTTTTGCTGTTTTTTGGTTTCTTAGTGTTGACTAGGGTTTTTTCTCCTGGCTTTTCTGTCTCTGTGTTTAGGAAAATTTCAACAGGTTCCCCTTTTTCTCTTGAAAACCACTCTAAATATATATTTTTTGGATCTCTGTTTGTTCTTGAGGAAAGAAGAAAAAGGTTAGGGTTTTCTTGAAAAACTGTTTGCCAATCTTTTTTTTGGATCTGTTTCTGTGTTTTTGAAGATATGAAAAAGCTAGGGTTTTTACAACTGTATGAAAATGAAAAAGAACTAGGGTTTCTGTCTTGGGATCCGTGCCTTTCTGTTTTGTCTATTATTCCTTATATACATGCATGTGTTGAATTTGATCTAAGGGTTGGCCTTAGCTCCCTCTTGATCCAACGGATCTTTTTGATTTCTGATGTGTCATTGGTTACTTTGTCAAATGGAGATGTGTGCATGCAGAATGTATATTGTTGTTGGTGATGACATGACTAAGTGCTAAGTGCGAACTTAGGAGCCAAAATTTAAATCAAAGGATATATAACGAAGATTGGGTGTCTACATACCCATTAGTGTATTTCGAAACAAAGGTAAGATCAAAACAGAATTCTCATGCAAAGCACTCTTAATCTCACTTTTAGCTAACATACACTCTTTAACAACTTTCTTAGAAGTCTCTTTTCTTTCACCCCAAACAGTCCTATTTTCAATGCTATGATCAACCAAAATAGATTTGTTTTCATCACAATTAGCATCCAAAACAGAATTTAGTTCATCACAAACAACACCTAAAACAGATTTAGTGTCATCACAAACAACACTCAAATTAGGTTTAGTATCATCGCAAACAACACCTAAAACAGATTTAGTGTCATCACAAACAACACTCAAATTAGGTTTAGTATCATCGCAAACAACATCTAAAATACTATTTGCAACTAGGGTTGTTTTATCATCAAAACAATCAACAATTTTAGGTTTGGACTTACTCTTTTCTTTAGCCCTAAATTCATCATCCAATTTAGCAAAATCATCTCTCACTTTAATTTGATCTTTTAAAGCTTCTTGAAGTGATAAAGGAATTAGAGTAAAAGGCCGCTTACCATACATAAAAGAGTACTTGTTTGTCTCACCATCATGCTTCACCTTGTTGTCAAATTGCCAAGGTCTCCCAAGCAACACATGACAAGCTCGCATTGGAGCACATCACACAAGACATCCTCTTTGTACCTGCCCGAAGAAAGAGTAACCAAAACTTGTTTGTTAACCCTAATTTCTTCTCTATCATTGATCCAACTTAAGCTATAGGGTTTAGGATGTTTAGAAATAGGTAGTTGTAACTCTTTCACCAAATAATCACTAACTATGTTTTTACAACTATCTCCATCTATAATCACACTACTAGGCTTTCCATTCGCATACATCCTAGTATGGAACAAATTCTCCCTTAGAACATCCCCTTTTACATAGGCACTCAAAGTTCTCCTTTCAACCAAACTAAGTGGAACTTGTTGATTTTGAGCTTTAGCCATAGTTTCCATTCTTGCATCCATGGCATCTAATATTTGCATAAGCGCTTGCATCACGGTATTCAAGTCATTGTTTTGATTTTGATCTCCCATTGTACCTACACACAAAGAAAAGTTAGTAATGAAAATTCCACACTAGTGTGTGTGTGCTTTACCTTTGATGTGCTCTCGTGTTTGTAATCAACCTATGGATTGGCGATCCACTACTCTCTTAATGATCTCACAAGATTATGCCTTTTTTCTAGGTTCAATAGGCCTAATAAGAGCAAATTGTTAGAGCCTCCTTTCTTCTCGTGGCCTACTTGAGGAACAAACAATTAAGAGCAATAACTTGAGTGAATCAAAATAAGAGTGTTCTATAAACAATCCAAACAGCCTTTTGTCTCCCAAACTTGCTGCACAAAACACAATTAACAACACAAATGAATCACTTCAATCAATTAGAAACCCTAGTACCACTTAGATCCAATTTTAAACCACTTGTATCCAATAGGGCTTCAATTCGAAATTCTGCAAAACAAACTTCAATTCACAGCAAAAGCAACCCAAGAATCTCAAACAAACAATCAATTAGGGTTAGATGCAAACAATTGACTCAATTGCTCAAACAAACCCTAATCCCCAAATTCCCAAATCAAGAACCCTAGTTCCTGGAAAAATTCGATGTTGACACATATTTTTTTGATTTTTTTCAATATTTTCCCAGAAAGATCACACTAAAAGAAGTCTAGATCTCAAATTTCAAAGCTTTCCGAGCTCAAACGAAGCCAGAATAAATTTCACAAGATTCTGGTCGAAAATTGATTTTATTGTTTTTATTTTCTGATATTTTTCGATTAAACTACAAGGTATGAGGACTCAAAATCTGAATTTTCAAGTCGATTGGAGTTAAGATGAAACCACAATAAATTTGTGAATTTTCGGAATTATTAAATCTAGAAAATTTGAAAAACTTTGATGGATGAGATGGATGAAAAACTTGATGATAGATGAATAGAAGGATAGATTTACCGATTGAAGATGACAACCTATGCTCTGATTACCAATTGATACGAATCTAGTTGTTTTAGATTCAAATCTAGCCTTGAAAATCTATCAAACTCGACTTGAACTCCTTCAACTTTTAGATGTGTATGTCGACAATCTCACCCAAGGTGATTCCTCTTCTTTCGTCGGCCTTAGACCTCCAATTAGACCTGCAATTGAACACCTAAGATCACAAGATTCACAAGCAATCAAGTATCACAACTTAATTGTTTGCTAGGACTCTACAAGATTGAAGAACCCATAAGTTCTGCTCAAACTAGAACAAAGAAGCTAAGATAATCAATTTGGGTGAAAACCTCAATTTATTAATCAACTCAACTTATGTTTACAAGAGGGGTTGGTGCCTTTATATAGGCAAGAAAGGGGGGCGGCTCTGATCTAGAAAATCCTAAACCCTAAGGGTAAAGGAAAAGGCTAGGAAGGAGCTAGGAAAGATCCTACTCCTTATTCTACTAGGAAAAGGAAAATAACAAGTCCTATTAAAACAAGGTTTGGACTTAGTCAAATAAGGCCCAACCCAATGTCATCTAAACTAAATAAATAGCTAATTAAAATAGAATAAAACCCACAATGGCCAAATTACAACTCCAATGGCCTAATACTCATCGATTTCAAGTAGAATACATAACTTGGAATCGATGGGAATATTCCTTTGGTGATGATCTCCAATGGCCTTGAACTCGTCAAGATGAACTCTAATGAGGCCCAATAATGCTTCCTTGAGCTCTTGTCATTGGGCCTAATGGCATCTTCAATGGATCAAATGGCATCTTAGGCAACCGCATGTGCTCATCCTCTCCATGATCTCCATTGAGCTCTTCAAGACCATGATGAGTCCTTGGCGCATCAACTTGTCTCTTACCAAAAGATTCCACTTGATAACCATCAAAGAGGTACCTTGGACTCTTATCACTTAAGATTCTATATGTATGATATGCATGGAAATAATACATAAATAATGGTATGCATGAAAAATAATTCAATTCAAGGAGTAAACAATCAATCTCACTATGCATTAATCAACAATCAAAGCATATGAAATTAAAATAAATTGGAGTTAAGAAAGCTTCTCTATTTTTGCAAAGCATAAGCTCTATTTGCTATCTTTCAATTTTGCTTCCTCCACTTGTCACCATTTGCTTGTAATGCTCCTCAATTTGAATCTACAAAGAAATTTCAAAATATGAAAATGCAGAATGATCTATAACTAATAAAAAGAAAATTAAAAAGAAAGATAGATGTTAGTTTCTTGGGTTGCCTTTCAAGTAGCGCCTTCATTTATTGTCTTTGGCTAGACATCCTCGAGGACTCTTATTCTCCATGTGTGAAGGAACGTTGAGTGTGCTCCTTCAACAAGTCCACGATGATGTTGAGAGTGTCACTCATGGTTTTGAAAAGTTCAAGTATAGCTTCTTCGAATTTGAGTAACTTCTCTCGAGCTTCTTTCATATCCTTGTTAACATCTTCACGCGTGTTGATGGAAATTTCACCTCTTTTTCCAAGCTTTGCTTTGTCTTTCTTCTTTTTTCAACTTGGAGGTGCAATTGCTTGAGTCAAAGCTTCCAATGCTTCGTATGCGTCTTCACAACTACGATCGAACAAGGGTATGTCATCGATGTTATCCACAAGAATTTGATCATCAACTCCTAATCCTTGATAGAAATATTCGATCAAAATTCCTTGAGGTATGGCATGTTGAGGATAGTCTTCACAAAGCTTCTTGAATCTTTCCCAAACTTGGTAAAATTTCTCATCTTTGCGTTGTCGAAAGCTTGCAATCCTTTGTCTCCCCTCTGAAATTTGCTCTCTTGTCATGGTTGAAGATGCTTCACCTAACTCTTTCTTTACCCACTTTTGCACTACACAAACAAAATCATTAGTTTTCAAGGATAAATTAGATGAAATTTTAGGATGAATTACATCACCATCAAACTCCATTGTCAATGAACCATCGAAAACATCGATCTTGGTGTGAGAGGTCCTTAGGAAAGGTCTTCCTAATAAGAGAGGGCATTGATCCTTTGTAATTTCTCCTTCCATTTCCATAACAAAAATGTCAATAGGAAAAATTAAATGTTGCACTTTAATTAAAATATTCTCTAGCACACCCTTGGGATGTACCAAAGATCCATCAGCCAATTGAAGAACAACATCAATGTATTTTAAAGGACCAACATTTAAAGTTTAATAGAAAGAATAAGGCATGACACTTAAGGATGCTCCTAAGTCAAGCATAGCATTTTCAATGATATTATTTCCAATTGAACATGTAATTGAAAACATACTTGGATCCTTGCATTTAGGGGGTAAATGTTTTTGCAAAACAGCAGAAATTGTTGCTCCAACATTTAACTTACCTTGTAACCTTTTCTTGTTTATACACAATTGCTTAAGAAGCTTTGCATACCTTGGCACTTGTTGAATTGCATCAAGAAGTGGGATGTTGACCTCGACCTTTCGAAAAATTTCCAAGATGTCTTAATCATCATCTTCTTTCCTTAATCTCTTCGATTTCATTGGAAAAGGCTCCTTCTTTGAATCCAATTCGGGCTTGACAGCAGAAGTTTCCTTGGCTTCATCTTCAATCTCGACTTCTTCCACTAGCACATGCAATTCATCTTCGTTCTTGCTTGTCCCTTCATCCATTGTGGGCTTAGTTGGATATGGTTCTTCCAACTCCTTTCCACTACTCAAGGTAATAGCATTCACATTTTCTTTAGGAGGCACTTTTGGTTGAGATGGGATCTTGTTTTGGCTTTGTGCTTTGAGCTCACTCACATCACTTGCCAATTGACCTATTTGATTCTTTACGATCTCCATGGTCTTTTTCATTTGTTGTATTCCTTCAGAATAATGTGAAGATGGCTGAAAATTAGGCCTTGGATAGTTGTTTGGCCTTGCTTGGTAAGTACCTTGGTTCCCATAAGAATTGTAGCTTCTTGGAAATGGCTCTTGCTTCCTTTGAAATCCCTCTTGCATTCCTAAAGCATTGACTTCTTCAACATCATCTTCAAGCAAACTAGGGCACCTATCTGTGTGATGTCCTGATGAACGAATTCCACAAACCTTTGGCACACTTGAAAAGTTCGATTTGAACAAATCAGTGAGCAAAGCAATTTGTTGATTTGTCTCTTCAACATGTTGCTCCAATATAGAGGAATGGGTTAAGACTTCATTAATCCTTTTGATATTTCCATCTTTTTGTGCACAACTCTCGCGAGTACCAAATTGTTGTGTGTTTGCAGCCATGTTCTCGATCAAAGTCCAAGCATTGGTGGGAGTTTTGTCGATGAAAGCCCCTCCACTTGCAGAGTCTATAGAAGATCTATCAAATGGGAGTAAACCTTCATAGAAGTACTGAACCGGCAATTTTTCAGGGATTTGATGATTCGGACAACTTGAGCACAATCTCTTGAAACGTTCCCAAAACTCGTACATTGTCTCGCCTTGGGATTGCTTAATTCCACTTATCTCCTTTCGTATGTGATTGAGCAAAAAAAAACCCTATTTTTATGGCTATTTTACTATGTTTTTGGATCTATTTATGCTTAAATATATGCTATTTTGATAACATTTGTGTTTTGAGTTCTTAAGTGATGTGAAATTGAGAATTTGTTAATTTTCACTACTTTTCGAGCTATTTTGATGACTTTTTACACAGTTATGAGCATAGCAATTTTGTATATAGATTTGGAGATTCGAAGTTCGTGTTTGAACACTCATTGAAGATAATTTGAAGATTTGAAGATCATTGAAGAATTATTTCAATGAGCAAGAATTGAAGATTGGAGCTTTAATTGCGAAGGATTGAAGACAAGCCATGAATAAAGCCCGGAAGCTTTGGAATTTTGGATATTTTATATGGGATAATACTCAGCCCATATAAGCCCACAATTGGAATTAAAAACCCAATTTGTGCCGCATATGTCCAATAAAATATCCAATTCCCGCTTATTCCCGCTTCTAGTCCTAACAGAATTAGGATTCAGCGTAGTCTCGGTAGAAAAATCATAACTTTCTGCTCAGAAATCCGTTTTAGGCCCATGAGTAGGCGTTGGAAAGCTAACTCTGAGATCTAAAACTTTCCTTTGAAGCCCAGGACCCAATTATGCCGTTTTCAAGCCCAAAAATACTGTAGAAGTCACTGCACGAATCCAGAATTTTTCAGGATCCTATTTTGACTAGGATTTTGGTTCTAGGAAGACTTTTAAGCTAACGCGGAGTCTAAGTTAGCCTCTAAACCGTCCTAGACCTCTTTCCTACTTAGAATTGGATTTCTTAGGGTTATTTCCACTATAAATAACCACCTTAGGTCTAGGTTTTTAATGTATGTAAATCTAGAAATTGTATTTGGTAGAATTGTTGAAGATTTGGAGGACAAAAACCTTGGAGCCGCCGCCCCCCTCTTCTTCCCATCCATAAGTGAAGTTTTTCTTCTTATTCTTTGGATGCTCACTCAATTCATGAGTGAGTAGACCTTTTCTTTTCTCCAATGTAGAATTTAATTGATCTCTTGACTTATATAATGGTGAGATTTTGTGCTTATATATGATAATTGTTAGATTATTCCTTTGATCTTTGTTTTAATTCTATGTTGCTTGTTTTTATGGATTGAGCCGGCACTTTCTTGATAAATTAAGTTAACATTAGCTAGATTAAGTCGCGGATTGACGTTCAGGCTTGGTTGTTTGTAGCAATTGGTTGAAAGCAGAAGCTCCTTCCAAGGGAGATAAGGAACGATGAGTGAGAAATTGCTCTTTGTGCTTGTATAAATTACTAATTCTTAATGCTTTATTTCTTGGTAAATCTCTAAGCTTTAACCAGTAATTGATTTGTTAAGAAGTAAAAGGTGTAATTTAAGTTTTAACCGGTAAACTTACCTAATTAAGGTAATTTAGGATTTAATTCCAACAAAATATTCTTTGATTTCATAATTATTAGATATCAATGATCCATATTATAATTGTCAAGAGGGATATTAATTCTATGTTGGAGGTTTTTATTAATTGTTTTCTTGATTATTCATTGCTTTCTTATCAATTAATTTCTTTAATTTTCTTGATTGCTTTTTAAGTTAATTTTAATTGTTAGTTAGATTAGATTTAATTTCACTATAAAATTCTCTTTAATTTGTTTTATTGATTTAAGAAAAAGATAAAATAGCATATCTCTCTGTGGGTTCGACCCCTACTTGCCTTATCTGCTTTAGTTAGGATTTTGTTGGGATTTTATTTTTATGATTTGTTGACGACCGATCATTATGCTTGATACTTTATGAGCAGGAAAGAATTTTTCCAAAAACAACTTCTTAAGGCTCGTCCAAGAAGTGATTGAACCACTAGGCATGTAGTACAACCAATCCTTTGCACGATCCAGAAGGGTAAAAGGAAAAGTTCTATGTTTAAATTGCTCCCCTAAAATACCTTGCATCTTCATGGATGAACAAACAATTTAAAATTAGTGAGATGTCGATGTGGATCTTATCCAGGCATACCATGAAATTTTAGCAATAACTGAATAAATCCAGACTGATCTCAAAATTTTCTTCATTGGTTTGATATTGAATTGCTAACCGTTGAGTAACCACGTTTGGCGCAGCAAGTTCCCTCAAAGTCCTAGCATCATTGTTGTCTCTTTCGGCCATGTTTTCTCTTGGGGATTGTGGTTCCAAAGTTGAAGAAGAAGTGGTGGAACGTGGAGAGCTAGATTGAGAACTTGGTGTTGACGAATCTCCTCTTTGTTCTCGAGTCAAATTCTCCCTCCTTAGTGTAAAGAGTGTACGTTTAGGCTCAGGATTGAATTCTAAGTCTTTAGTACCACTACTCCTTGTATTTGGCATACAACTCCTAGAAAGAACTTAAACGAAAAATTCAACAATTAAAAGTAACTAAGAAAAATAAATAAAAATAAAAGAAAAAACGAAAAATAAAAAGATAAGGGTAAGAAATTCTTAGGTAGTAATTGTCTTTAATCTTCTTGTTGCTTCCTTCCTTCCCCGGCAACGGCGCCAAAATTGTGACCGGTCGTTGAACAAATCACAAGATAAATCCCCACAAACCAATAACTAATAGCTAGGGCAAGTAGGGGTTGAATTCCAGAGAGAAGGTGGAAATAAATTAAATCCAAATTACACTAAAGAAAGTCTTACCAAAGGGGATTTTTATGGGTTTTTCAAAATAGCTAAATTAAACTAGAAAACAATAAAATAAAATTAAACTAAAGATCTAGAAAATAGTTTAAGAAAAGCAATTGATTGAAAACATACTTCTTCTCCTTTAGGTAATTATTTTGATCTAATAAATCATGATCATGGACACAAAGCATTAATTTGACTTAAATTGCAATCAATTAAGAATCATAAATTATTCCAAATCGATATATAGCCTAAGACGTAGACATCAATTTTCATTGAAATAAAGTAATCCTCTTAATATCTTAAACAACTCCACTTGAATAATTGGTATAAGAACAGACGTAATGCTAATTCCCAACATGCTAATAAGATTAACCCGCATCTCGCTAAAATTAACCTCTATTATTCTGATCTAGGTTTCACCCCTTCCTAGAATAAGCATTAAGATTATTCTTTTCCACATGCATGATAAATCAATACCAAACTCATCTACATCTATTACCATCTCGGCATATAGATTTCAACAAGATTTGATAATCGCATTGAACCTAGGACTCCTAGAATTACAACTGTCACTTGGACCAATATTAGCTTGACTCAAGTTAAATTTAATCTAACTATAGCATTCATAAATCTCAAGATAAGTTGCGCAACAAATCCATCAAAACATGAACACATAAGATGAAGTACATGGATAAGAAACATATTCAAACAGAAAAATCAAATTATTAAGAACAAAAGTCTCACCATTGATCAAAAATAACTAAGGAAAAGAAGTATAAGAGTTTAGCCAATCCATGAGAGGCTGGAAAACTTACAAAGAAAATAGGAAGAGAAGAGGGATAGAAGAGGGAGGCAGCTGCCTCCTCTCCAAAACCGCAAACCCTAAGTTGTGTTGTAAATCTCCCTTCTATGTTAGGGTTCTAGGATAAGAGGGTATATATAGGGGGCTGCCTGTGGTTTAATTTAGAGTTATAGATGACTTAAACTAACCCTAGGGACGTTCTGGGCTGTTCTCCATATCTTCAAACTGACCCAAATAGATTATCTGGGCTCAATTTATCAAAAACGCAAGTCAGGCCCAGGACAGATTCTGTCCGCAGACTTAAGGGGCATTTACGTTCATGAAAACGTCAGATCTGGGCTTCGACCAAAACACGAAAGTTGTAGCTCTCGGAGTTAGCTTTCCAACACATATTCATACACCTCATTTGGAGCTCTGGATCAAAAGTTATGATTGTTTTCCCGAACTGTCACCAAATCTGGAAAGTATTGAAGAAGCTTTAAGAGGAAGTGACATGGAAGTGTCGATGAATGGGCTGCATTTGGCTGTCCCCGACTCTACCTGGGTGTTCACTTAGTTGTTCTGAACACCCATGTGGTTTTCTTGGGGACCTAGGTGGGCAGTATCACGACTCCAGCTGGGTGCCCACATGGTTTGTCTGAAGACCCATGTGTTTCGCCTGATCACCCAGATAGGCTGTGTCCTTGACATGTCTTCTTGCCTTGAACTTGTCCTTGCTCCTCTGCATTGAAAACACCAAGCAATCAGCTTTATGACTTTGATAAGCATAAAATTGACTCTTTAAGCTCTTCAATCACGAACATGTTGGCTCCATTCTTCATCAAAACTTCCTTGGAAAATATTTGTGTCATAAATCATCCAAAAAGGCTCTACAAAGATACAAAATTGATGATTTTGCACTTTTCTTCTTGTCAACACCTATGAACACAAATATAACCAATATAAGGCATAATCAAGCATAAAATACTCAAAAAGTATAGGAAAAAGCTAATAAAAAGATGTATGATTTTGGTCTGATCAGAAACCAATAGCTTCCACCCAAAAAAATTTTTGAGAAACCAATTCTACGACAAACATCATCTGCTCGAGACCCAGAGATTCTTGGTTCAAGGATGATTAAAAAATGTAATTTATGTAAACGAATCAAATCTTTGATGTTACGTAAACAACGTCGAGAAGCTGCCCCTGGAACGTTCCAGCTCAAAATATTTACAAACATAAATAAATTATGGAGAAAGAAAGAAGAATTAACTCTGCATAGCAGAATTAGTGGAATCCACGAGAATCTCATCCAAAGATTCTTCATCAGGATAAAAACCTTCTTCATGCATGACAATATCTTTTTCTCTAGCTGCTCCATTTGTTCCAATGCAAAACCCATCACTATCAACGGGCGGTTGGATGATAGGTTGGGGAGTAGAGAGAGGGGTATCTGGAACAAAATCAACTGAAATGACCAGGGAATCAAAGGAAGTAGGATTGGATTTGGGATGATTAAGTGGCAAAGGGGAGGTGATCGGTAAAGTAGCAGAAGTAGAAGCTGAAACATGGGAAGGTTCAGTAGTTGCAATTTTTGGCTCGGAGGTGGTAAGGGAAGAGGGCGAATTAGAAGTAGTTTTGGAAATTTTTTTGGTACTGGTTATATTGGCTAAAGATGCAGTAGCCTAAAGGCCAGTCTTAAGTGTGGCTCGATCAATAGCTCGTGATTGTCTTACATTCTGGTCACTATTAATCACAGTGGTTGGAGCAGGTGGAGGAGCAACATCATCAGAGTCATTGGCATCCTCATTATCCTCCAGTACAACAAAACGTGAACCTGAGGCTACACCATTTATCAAAGTATCAACGGGTGCTGAGGGAGCAGTATCTTTAGCTGCAGCTATATTCTTTGGACCATTAAAGTTCCGCCTTTGAGGTTTTTTCGCAACCATCCAGGGTCCGAACATAGCATTCTCATGTTCCCGAGTGTCAAACATAGTTCGGGTAGCAGGGGAAGATTTACCCGTGGGTGGAACATTGTCTTGAACCGGTTGTTTTGAAGGGCAGGCAGCAGCCTCATGACAGAATTTGCCACAATGGAAGCAAAGCATTCGAAGACCCTCATTCTCAACACGCTGCCAACGACCCCCGACAAAAACTTTTGGGACTAAAGGTTTAGATAAATCCACCTCAACACTGAGTCTTGCAAATTTTCCCCGTGAGGATTCAGAAGTCGACTTGTCTTTATGAAGAAATCTGCCAATAGGTTTAGCAATTTTCTTGAGCATCCAATCATCAAAAAATTCCATAGGCAGCAGAGGTAATCATATCCAGGCCGCAACTCTGTCAATGGTGGCCTCATCAGAACGGAAATAGGGTGTCCAACGACGGATAGTGAGATAATGATCAGTTATCAGCCAAGGTCCTCCAGAAAGTACAAAATTATACTCATTATGGGTACTGAAACGCACACAATAATATCCATTATCCAAATCAATCACCTGTATAGAACCTTTAATCGACCATAGTTGTTTCAAACGATTACACAAATAAGTGTAACCTATACTACTGCCCAAAAGTTTGATGATTAAGGCATATTTCCAAGGAGAACAAATACAGTGTTTGTCTTCTTTGGTAAGGAGGATACTAGGGTCGCCTTCCCTTTCCACGAAAACATCATCGTTGGATTCATAATCTACCTCAGGGGTTTCATCTTCCATAGCAACATCCTTGGTAAGGGCAACCTGATCCTGCAATAATTTGTCCTTGTAAGAGCCCATAACAGTAGCAGCATTAGTGATCGAAGGAGGGGCGGAGGTTTCATCAGCAGCGGATGAGGATTCCATGTCGGATCTAACTCGTTTAACACCACTCCTATCCGACGAGGGGTGGTGTTGTTGGTGGGGGAGGTAGGTGGTTCGCCCATTGAATCCACCTCCATTGGTGGCGGCCGCAAGGCAGCAGAGAGTGCAAAGGGAGGAGGAAGGCAGGCTAGGGTATGAAAGATACGGAGGGGCAAAGGTCTCAAACCATAAGGATAAAAGTGTTAATTCATAATATGCTTTTCATATGTCTCTTTTGAATAAAATTTTGTACTACTGAAATAATTTCTATGTTTTTCTTTTTATTTTTCTTTTCAGGAATACTTGCAGTATTAGCTTGAATATATCATTATTAGCTTGAATTTATTTATATTAAGTAAACTGTGTTATATTGAAATGAAAAAATGGAGGAAAAAAAATTCTCACCTCAATTCAAATGTTGTTACATCTAATTTAATGATTTAAACTTCTCGAGCAATAGATTAATAACTTTTTTTCTTTTGCATAAACCCTCCCGATATAGTACACTCAACTAATCTGGATTTCAGCCGAATTTGGTGAATGATTAATTGCTATTTTTGTCCCAATTAAATTTCAGCCATTCCTGCTCCTTTATATTATCTATACTATATATAAAAGTACGAGTTATGTAAAACTTTTAAATCGTCTATTATACACCCTTATTAAACTTTTGAATCGCCTATTATACTCTTATTTTTTGAATATATTTCTTAAATGTCATTGTTTAAATTTTTATAGTTTTAGTCAACTAAAAGCTCTATTATTATTTAATTAAATCTAATATCCTTATAACTATATTATTTTTACCATTTTACTTTTATAGTTTTACTCAACTAAAAACTCTATTTTTATTTAATTAAATCTAATATTTTTATACCTACTTTATTTTTACGATATTACTAATCTATACTATATATAAAAGTACGAGTTTTGTAAAACTTTTGAATCAACCATTATACCCTTATTTTTCAAACATATTTCTTAAATGACATTACTTAACTATTATAGTTTTATATTCTACTAAAAACTTTATTTTTATTCAATTAAATCTAATAATATCTTTATAATCACTTTATTTTTACCATTTTACTATTTTTCAATAACAAATTGGATATATTAAATTTTTTAATATACAGTTTTATTCTACTAAAAACTCTATTTTCATTTAATTAAATTCAATATTTTATAATTATTTTATATTTACGATTTAATTTAAAAAGTTATTATGATTGACATCTTACTATTTGATAGTTTATAATAATGTATTATGATTAAAATTTATTATTTCCCTAATGTGCAATTATTTTATTTGACTTATAGTTAATTTTTTTCTTGATAAAAGTAACTCTTGCTGGGTTTCAATTTGATATTTTACTTTGTAAATTTTTTTTTTTGGGGGGATAATTTCTTAAGTTACTTTAAAAGTAAAACTCAATGTATATACAAACGGGCTGGTAGGGTTGAATTTGGTTTAGATCAGTTTCGGGTTAAAGAAATTTTGGGTTATAAGGGTTCGGTTAATTTTCAGTTTCAGGTTGGGTTGGGTTCGAATCGCTCAAATGTCGGGTTATTTGGGTTTTGGTCAATTTTGGTTCGGGTCTTTTTTCGATTTCGGGTCATATGGTTCCAATAATTTCGGGTTTGAGCCTTCGATTTTAATGTTCTAAGTCGAATTCGGGTCATTCGAATATAATTAATCTCGATTCAGGTAATTTCGGATTAATCTCTCGGGTTGATCGGGTTATGGTCATTAAGGATTTGGGTCAGGTCATCTCGGTTTTGGATTGAGCGGATTTTTTTTCTCGAATCGGGTTGGATAAGGTTTGGTTTCAGGCGATCGAGTCGAATACCCGCACTCGGCTGAAATTTTACCAGCTCTAGTAATAGGTTTCTTTAGGACAAACTTAGTAGGTAGTATGCTTAAAATTTTAATCTTAACTTAATTTAAAACAGGTTGGATCACGTGCGTTGCACGTGAAAGTGAGGACTAGTATATATAAAAGTTTTAACTTTCACGTCTGTTCCATGTGGCCGAACGCATTTAAATTAAAAAATTATTATTAAAAATAATTGAAATTAATTAAATGGCTTGGATTCACGTGCCCTACAAACATAAAATAATTATTATATGAAATTGAAATTAAAAAAATTGTAAAAGAAATTCACTTATTTGAAGATCAATTTTACATATTTCCCATCGCCTCCGACATTTGGAAATTTCTCAACAATTTCTTTACGAATTAGTAACGCCACTATATGAGGGCGTTTCAGGATAAAAATGCCACAATATATAATTTTTTCTTAGAAATGCAAATTTGGTAAAAATAAAGACTAAAATTAAGGTTAAAATAGGGCGTATATAAACTGAATATTTAATTATAAATAAATATTTTAGTTTATTGTTAGAATGAAATAGGGTGTGAAAATAAATTCTATTATTGTTTAATCATAGAGGTAATCATGGTCCGGGCCGGTCCGAGCCGTGTTCGGGCTTTGATTTATACTAATATGACATGTCCAAGCCCGGCCCGTCCCGACTAAACGGGGCTCTACTTATGCCTAAGCCCGTTCAATTAAAAAAAGTTTTATCCAAGACCCGTCCAAGCCACCCATTTAGTAATTAAATATATATTATTTATTTTTTTTAAATACATTTATTATTTATTTATTAATATATATTATATCTAAGATAGTAAAGCTTAATTAACATATATATTTTTTATCAAAATAATTAATTTACACATCTAATGAATATTTTAACTAATCAATCTAATTAAAAACAAATAAAATAATCTAATTATTTAAGTATACGGGTCGGGTCGGCCTTTTATGGCTAAAACCAAGCTCGGCCCATTTTGTAAACGGGCCTTAAAATTTTGTCCAAGCCCGTCCAACGGGCTTCAAATTTTTGTCCAAGCCCTCCCAAATATCGGGCGGGCTTACGAGCTTGGACAGATAGCCCGACCCTTGAACATATCTATCTAATCATTGTTTTTAGGTGAAATACAAAATTTAGATATAATTATCACGTTTAAAAAAAGGGTAAAAGTACAAACATGAAAACAGTAACTGTAGCACTCGAACTCATGAAAACAATAGAGTAAAACAAAAACAATTCTACATTATGTGTTATTTGTCGCAGCGTACGAGCCTGGGGTCGGAACCCTACCGTTAAACAACTGAATGGAAAACTAAGGAGTCGCCACTAATCAATTTCTAAGTGTGATTAGTCACCTAATGAGTTATTAAGTCTAATATTAACCTAAACTTGGCAAAGGTAACACTAAACCTAATAAACGGTCTTCTAACCAGAGTCTATGGTTCCGGTTCCGGAGTCGGTTACGCCCAGGGAAGGATGAGCACCCCCGGAGCGCCCGTCAAGCAATGGTACCTCTTAGTCTAACTAGATCTACTGGTCAAAAAATACAATTGGTTGCTTTTAATTCTTACATATACTATATATTATTTTTAGTGGCTATGGAAATTACTTAAAGGCCAAATTGAGGATTAATGTGGTGGCCTCTTTTGGCTTTTTTGGTCTTTTCTCACTTTTCGGGTGACT
>AWUE01024441.1:0-15745 GCA_001974825.2 Corchorus olitorius
ATAATATTATTGTTAAAAATCAAGCGACAATATATAATATGTCAATATAGATAGACTTACCACTTTTTTTTTTGAAAAGTAAATATTTTCTTGAAGAACAAAATTTATTCAAATTTTATAGACTTACCACTTTGTTTTGTGCCAAAAAAGGACTTAGACTTTGTTATATATAATTAGGGAGAGAATAAAAAATTGAAAGGAAAAAAGAGACAAATTGTAATTGAGAATTATATAATAAAAAAATTGGATTGATCACCCAACACAATAAAATATCCACATGAAACTCTTATCATGAAAGCGATTTGAAAATGTAAATAAAACTAAAAGAATAAGAAAAAGGTTGAAGAATGAATGGTTATTTAATCCCTAAACAATGATGCACAATATTTTTACTGTTAAATAGAGAAATCTATTAATATACATATAAAAATCAAGAGGACAATTTAAACTTGACATAATCAAGGAGAAAATAAAATTTAAAAACTAAAAAATGGATGGAAGCCTTTTGTTTAGACTTCATAATCAAGGTAATATATTAGTGATAACTGATATCAAATTAAACGGGCAACAAAATTGATAGCACCTCCTTGTAGAACAAATCAGTCTTCTTCATATCATCAACAATCATCATTTTACAATATCAAGACCAAGGAAAGAAAAACAACAAAACAAACTTGATAGACAAAATCGAAAAGAATTTGATCAACCCTAAAAAAAAATGAGGGAAGTCAAAACAAAATAGAGAATTGAAACAAACCTTCAACACACCATAGTGGCAGATCTAAAAAAAGCCTATTTATATGAGTTGAGTTAAGTATTTAAAATTCAAAATTAAATGACATTAATACTAATTGATTTTAATTTGATCAATATTCAAATCAATCAATCAATCAATCAATTTAATATCATTAGTACTAATTGATTCTAATTGGATCAAGATATTCAAATCAATCAATCAATCAATCAATTTAATATCATTTTAGTACTAATTGATTCTAATTGGATCAAAATATATTCAAATCAATCAATCAATTTAATATATATAAATTGGACACATGGCATTGAGAGACATATGTCATGTGTCAAAAGGAGATGCATTCGGTAATTAATAACCTTCCTTTTCTTCAACGTCTATAGTTTTAATATATTTATATATATATATGATTGTAAAGAAATATCCAGTTTTTGGGTGGCATTGAGTTGTAAAATCGACTGAAACTGAAGGGCGAATCGTTGGGGGCGACAAAATGGATTGACGGGCCGGGGCGAATCTTGAAGGGCGTATAGATGGCAATTAGGCGGCCCACAGTCGGTGATACGCGATCGGGCCCAAAATAGAAATGATGACAAAGTCCAACTCCAAATGCATGAGATATAACTCATTAACTTAAACGCATGTTGTTTCAACCAAACAAACTCGTTTAAATGGTGAAGCTGAAAATGAATAAAGTGCCGTATTAAAAGTAATATTGGTGGAACCTGGTGATTTGACGTGTTTTGTGTATGAAACGGTGAAAGTATTCAATGAAGCTCGATTGTTAGGTGAGGTGTTAATAAAGATCGTTCCAATGAAGTTGGTTTAAATGGTTTAGAGGCTGGGGGAGAGGTGTATTCGTTGTCCTAGGGGTTTTGAACGACACTGCAGTAGGTAAAAGTTGTAGGGAGATTAGTTGCGTCCGGATCGTTTTATTTATGATTTAGGGCCTTAAAATAATCGCGCAAGTAGCTTTGTTTTAGAGGTGGGATTCTCAAGCGATTGAAATTACATAGAATGAGCTATAACCTCATGCGCCATGATTGTTATTTGATTTTTATGTGTTGTATATGTTATATATGTGAAAAAGTTGCTTGCATCTTACTGATATCAATTAACAATTAGCCCCTTAACTATCCATTTTGGTACAAATTGACCCCTTAACTTTTTTTTGGGACAAATAAATCCCATAACTTTTCAAAATGAGACAAATTAGCCCTTTTCTGACGGACCGTTTAACGTCCGGAAGGTGAGGGTGTGTCCGACTTCCGATTAAGGTGATTCTAGTGGCATTTGAAAAATCTCGACAAGAAGAATCGGATGGTCAGGGAAGTAAGAAAAAAAAACAATCAAAAAATTTCAGATGTCGAGTCAAATTTAAAAGTTTGACTAGAAGGTATGGTCTTATTCGGCGTCGGAACAGGTTGAATTTTTGATATGCCACTATTTGGGGGATGCTAGATCTACTGATTGTGGAGGTGTAAAAAATGACAAAGAAAATGATGCGAATAAGACCGACATCCTTTAGAGAGTGACACATCATAAATTTAGCCCATTTCGATGCCAGTAGACCAGCATCGCTTATTCTCTTTATTATTATTTCTCACCTTCACAACAACTAGATCCGGCATCCCTCAGAGAGTGACATATTAGAAATTCAGTCTGTTCCGACTTCGAATAAGACCGCACTTTCCAGTCAAACTTTTAAATTTGACCCGAGATCTGAAATTTTTCGATTGTTTAGTTTTCTCACCTCCTTGACCATCATATTCTTCTCGTCGAGATCTTTCAAATGCCGCTCGAATCGCCTTAATCGGAAGTCAAACGCACCCTCACCTTCCAAACGTTAAACGGTCCGTTAGAAAAGGGTTAATTTGTCTCCTTTTTAAAAGTTATGGGATTTATTTGTCCCAAAAAAAAGTTAAGGGGCCAATTTATCCCAAAATGGATAGTTAAGGGGCTAGTTTGGGTAATAAGCCAATGTTAAAGATGTAGTTTTGTCGCAACGTGCGGCTCCGGGGGTTCCGAACCTTACCGTTTAACGACTTTAAAGGATCAGGAAGTGCTGTTTCAATGTATAGAGTCGCCACTAATCTTTTTTATGGTGCGATTAGCCACCTATTTGACTTAGTAAGCTTAACGTTAACCCAAGTTTGGCGAAGGTAACAATAAACCTAATAAAGTCTACTTAACCAAAGATTCTATAGTTCGGGAGTCGGGTACGCGTGGGGAAGGATTAGCACCCCCACGATGCCCGTCGAAGTGACGGCACTGACTAATCTAGGATTAACTAAAGGTTTATATTATTGGTTGTCTCTTTTCCTAAAGCTTAAGTCTATTCATGCTCAAGTGAACATTTTTTGTTATCTTTGGTTTAACTTAAATGAGCTATAGTTGGCCTTAATCGGTTCTCCATTTGAAACCAATTGTTCTTTGTCTTTTTCTTAATTTCCCTTAAATTAGGCCACTTCATTATTCACTTCTTTTTATTGACTCAATCTTCATGAATTAAGCCCTTTTATTGTTTTACTTAATTTCCTTTTGGGTTAAGTCATTTAATGTCCCCACTTAATTACCTTGAATTAAGTTCTTTATTGACTTTACTTATTTATCTCGAATTAAGTTTATTGACTCTTTACTTAATTACCCTGAATTAAGTCCTTGACTACTTTTACTTAATTACCCTGAATTAAGTTTATTGACTCTTTACTTAATTACCCTGAATTAAGTCCTTGACTACTTTTACTTAATTACCCAGAATTAAGTTTATTGACTCTTTACTTAATTACCCTGAATTAAGCTTTTGCTGATTTACTTAACTACCCTGAATTAAGTCTGTGCTTGATTTTACCTAATTTCCTTGAAATTAAGTCCTTGCTTGATTTGCTTAATTACCTTTGAATTAAGTCTTTGATTGCTTTACTTAATCACCCTGAATTAAGTTTTTGCTGATTTACTTAATTACCCTGAATTAAGTTTGTGCTTGATTTTACCTAATTTCCTTGAAATTAAGTCCTTGCTTGATTCACTTAATTACCTTGAATTAAGTCTTTGATTGCTTTACTTAATCACCCTGAATTAAGTTTTTGCTGATTACCCTGAATTAAGTCTGTGCTTGATTTTACTTAATGCCTTGGAATTATGTCTTTCCTTGATTTACTTAATTATCTTGAATTAAGTCTTTGATTGTTTTACTTAATCACCCTGAATTAAGTCTTTGATTGTGTTTACTTAATTACCCTGAATTAAGTCTTTGCTTGATTTTACTTAATTGCCCTGAATTAAGTCTTTGCTTGATTTCACTTAATTACCCTGAATTAAGGGGTTGTTTGATAAACCATTGAAAATGAAAATTTTCAATGCTTTAATTTTTTTCAATGTGTTTGATAATTAATGTTAGAAAATCACTTAATTTAAAGTTTTCAATGAAAAAGTGTTGGAAATAAAAAGTAGGTTTAAGGTTACTTTTTCTATTCAACAATATTATTTATGGAAAGATTTAAACATTAATGTTATGTTCTTTCCTTTTATCAATAATTCTTTCCTTTTTAATTGTTACCAATATATTTTTTAAATATTTTCATACAAAAATATCAACAAAAATATTTTTCTTACATCTAACATTAAGTGACTTATCAAACGGTTTTTTCACCACAATTCAGTATTAAATTCAGTAGCCATAAAGATTCAGTGCTTAAATTTTCAGTACTTAATTTAACAAACAGGACCTAAGTCTTTGATTGCTTTAGTTAATCACCCTGAATTAAGTTTTTGCTTGATTACACTTAATTACCCTGAATTAACTTTTTGATTGTGTTTACTTAATTACCTTGAATTAAGTCCTTGATTTTACTTACTGCATTGATGCATATGATGCATGCAGACCGGTTAAAAATTCTTTTACCGTGTGGTTATACGAGAAACACTATTTGGGCACCTTCCACTTGATTGGTAAGACCCCCATTTAGATGTTTCAAGCCTAGGAAACTCGGATTGAAACAGACAAACACTGTCTATGTTTCAACCGATTATTCCATCATTGGAATCAAATTAATTTTCTCAAATGAGCATGGCATCAACAACATTTAAGGAATTTTATAATGCATGACCGTGAATTATAGTGCATTTTCATAAATTTATTTGCTTTTCCACACGATTAGTCAAATAGATGACCTAATTTGTCCATTGAATTTTGAATTAGGGGTCCAATTGAATTAGTCATCTAAAATTAAAGACCAAATTGAAAGAGGACTAAGCTAAAGGGGCTTTATTGCACTTAATTTTCGAAATGGGGACCTATTTGAGCATACTAAATACTTATCATCCTTAAACGCATCAAATTAGGGGGTAAATTGAAATGGGTTGAAGAATCTTACCTGTTTTTGCTAGTTGTTCCCTTGTTGAACCAATGCACTGCCGTTTTGGGTATTGTACGGCTTATATAAGGTGGCTGATTTCCTCTTCCTCCAAAACCTTCCCCGTCTGCAACCCTAAACTCGATCAACGCCGCCGCCAGGGATCTCACACCGCCATGTCGAAGCCCGAACCCATCGTGGAAAGCTCCGATCTTCAAGCTCTGGCTTCGGTTCATTGCCCCGAGCCCAGATCTGGCCTTGGACTCAACTATCAACCCTTTTTACTCTTCACAAATCCACAATACCCGAAGCCCCCTAAAGTTTTTGATCCTCTGACTCTATTTCGTTTCTAGCTATGTTATTTCCCTCATGGTGTTTGATCTCTCCGTGGACTTAGTTTGTTGGAAAATTCCACCAAAGCCGAAGGCCCTTTTTCAGATCTATGAACTCTAGCTTTGACTTTACAGTGTTTCCCCTTTTTTCCCAAAACGTCTCCCTTAATTTGAGATCTAGGAAACCTAATTTAAAAATGGCATAGTTTCTCTTCTCTTCATGCCCCTCCCCTTCTTTGAGGATGATGACCCTATTTATAGACTCCTTCAATCCCTCATCAGGTATGATTTCCTTTCTTTTACTCTCTGCAATTCCTACCTCCCCTAGATCTTAATTTTCTTTTTTTTCGATAAAATATCCATGTTGTCTTCTTTTAGTGCAGGTTTTGCCAAAGGATGAGGATGGAGCCTTTCTTGCCGAGTTGTCTCCTGTACCTGATGAGGTGAGTCACCTTCTTAGGTGAACTACTTCCTCTGGAGTCCCTCTTATTTTTTCTTGTTTTTACTTCGGTCATTTTCTTATTTCATTTTGGCCCTTGGTTTGTCTTCTTGCAGGTTGATGATGCTGAGCTGGCGGAGAAGTCTTCCCAGGTGCTCTCCTTCCTATTACTTTCTCTATTCCATTTGTTGTGTTTTCATGTTTTTATTTTCTCACTTTTTGTTTCTTCTGTTTGCAGCTGAACATCACTTGCTTAGTTGGCACTTCGGTGGCTTGCCCAGAACCAATCATGGGTTGCCACGTTGGTATGAAAACTCCTTTGACTTTACTGTGGGTGTGATTACATGTATGATGCATGAAAAACTTTATAATGCCTATATATATATATATATATATATATTGTTGTTTTGATTGTGAACTGTGCATGTGCGAGTAAAAGTGCTTGCTATGGTGTAAATATGTACATGTAAATATGTATATTGAATGAGTGTTTGACTGTTTCGTGTTTCTCTTGGTGATTCTGCCATTTTGATTGCCCTGATCCTTGCTGTCTGCATGCCTATGCTCTGTTTCTAATGCTTATTAAAACACCCATGCTGGTGCGAAGGCAATGAACTATGTATGCATGTCTTGATGGTTGAAATTTGCTTTGAATGGATTTATTTTGCGTGTTTATGTTCTGATTTGGAGTGTTTCACCACGCTGACTTACCAATGATAGTGAGGTTATTGGACTAAATTTGGTGTCTGACCAGAATGCTTCTGATCCTTTATTCATGCCTATGCCTATGTGTACACAATGCTTGATTATAACTACTTCCCGATGTAATTGACTATCCTAAGTGTATAAAAATGGGAGTGATCTAGATGATGCAATGCATGTTAGCTAAAATGCATAGGCAATGGTGTTGTTTGCAGAGTATTAAGTGCCTTATCTTTTTTGTTGATCCTTGCCTAATTTGCTTTGTCCATGCATGTTTTAAGGCCTTGTGGGCATATGTGAGGTTCAGGAATTGATCCTGAATTTTATTCTCCACTGGCCAAAAGCAAAAACCCCCCAGGCTTTCGGCTTTTTTCTTTGCTTTACTGCTTTGGACTCACTGCTTTGCTTATCATACCATTGTTGTCCTTGTGCTGTTGTGTGACTGTTGTCTTGCTGTTTCCCCTCAACTATCTTGCATGTGACCATGGTTGCTGGATTTGCTCTGGTGTCTTTTTGCATGATGCTTGCTTCCTTTCATTAAGCCAGGGCATTTACCAATTAATGGCATCTTGCCGTTTTAAGCCTGGGGTACAACCTCGTTCTTGTCTCTTGTGTTATGTTCCTCTTTGTAGGTTATCGAAACTGCGCTGAAGTGGCTTCCAACTTACCATGGCAAGCCTGTATTTGTGGAGAAGAAACAAAGAAGTGGGAGAGGGGGTATGGAACGCCAATAGGGAATTTAGGCTACTGTTTTGTAGTCTTTAGTCCCTCAGAGAGTTAAACCTAGTTTTTTTATTTACTGTAAAAATGTAAATAATGTATATGGCCTCTTTTTCTTTTTTGTATTATTAACTAGTCCTTCTAAGCAGTGTAATAACAGAAACCATGCCATCTTGAAGATCAGTGTCCTTTTATTTTGCTCTTTGTAAACATAGCCCAAACGGGCTTGGGCCGTTTCTAAAGCAAGTCCAAGTGCAAACTATACGATAAAAGCCCAATTTTAAAATGCTAAGCCCAAAGAATAGGCTAATTTCAGAATTAATATAACCCAATCAAAGGAAAGTTTGGACCAATTGTTTAATGTAATATGGGTATACTGATGCAATGTTATAGCAATGTCAAAAAATGGAGAGATATAAACCTATAATGATATCCTAAAAGATTTTGATTCGATGAATGCAACCCTATAACCCGTAATTGTCAAGACCCTCAATGCGATATGTTATGCTAAACAACAAAAATGTGCAAAACAGGGGCCTACCAAAGACTAGAATGAACACATTGACCAGTAGTTTCGACCAAAATGCCCCTGAGGCGAAAAATGACCAAAATGCCCCCCCTGTGGTGAAACTGACCAAAATGCCCCTAGTAATTTCTTAAGGATATTTAAAGATGGGTGTCCACAGGATAGAAAAGTTTACAGCTTTTAGGTTTAGATTTAACATCTTAGAATGACATGGATATTTTCTGGACATTATGTGGACATTATGTGTTAAATAAAAATTATGGCAGTATTTGATTGTAGAGGCAAAAACAGTCCCATATTTATTTTATGAAGCAAGCGATTTCAAGAAGAAGACGTGATGTGATGAAGAGAGTGACTGGGTAAGAGGAATTAAAGTTTAAGCCCAAGAAATTGGAAGTTAGAGCCCAAATAAACATGGCACCAAAAAAAAGGATATCGGGCCTAATAAAGACTGATGGGCCGATACATGATATGAAGCCCACAGGCTTTTTTCTCTTTTTAGGGGAATTGACATTTGAATAAAATGTCACTATTATTATAGGTTAAAGTAAATTGTATTAGTACTAAATACAAGTAAACACTTATGCTGTTATCTCCTTGCCTTAATATGTTATGGACAGGGATGAGGACATGTTAGATTTAAATGAGGCCGTTGACATTATTGATGAGGAAGAGGAAGATGGTGGCGGTGGTAATCATCAAGAAGAAGATCAACAACAACCCCGTGGAAGGAGACCTTAACTAAGCCGCCAACAAAAGGAAGCTGAGAAAGTACCTCATCCTTACTTTATCGATGTTGACCCAAGCACATTGCAAGAGAGAGATGTTGCTTTTGTTGTTCAATTTGAAAATGTGATAGAAGTTACAAGGTTCTACAATACTTGTGCACATTGTATGGGATTTGGTGTTCGCAAAGAAAGCACACACGTATCCAAACCTGGAGAACTTTTAGGGAAAAAATTTTGTTGTGCTCAGGCTGGTGAACGGTATGCGAAGCACTATAAGAGAGAAAATCGTAAACATGGTCCAAAACCAGAGTTAAGGATAGGTTGCGAGGCACACATGAGAATACTTAAAAGAGGTGACAAGTTCGTTGTGACTCAATTCCAGACTTCTCATAACCATCCTATGGTCCCTGACCTAATTCGCTCCCACAGGTAAGGGCACTAACCTTACTCACCTAATTCGCTCCCACAGGTAAGGGTACTTCGATTGTGTATTTAGTTAACTGGTGTAAGTTGAGAGAATGTTAGTATATGAAATGAAATAATAATGAAAATATTAATTTGATAAAAGTTGGTGGGCCGAATCTCATAATTGGGTTTAGGCTGTGGTAAGGTTTTTGTAACTGGGAATTGGGCAATGGTTTATGTATTGGGTCTTGAACCGGTCGGTTTATCGGTTTTTTTACTGATTTTGGATTTGGTAAACTTTTTTCATTTTGAAAATCTTATACTTTGAATAAAGACAAAAGACTTGACCACTCCAATAAAGTGTTATTTAATGATTATTTCATTATATATTATATTTATTTTATTCTAAAAATATTTTTTTAAATTAGGAAACAATAATTTAAATTAACTAGATATAACGACAAGATGTAATTATATCTTATTAATTTCATATATTTTGATATAGTATATAGTATATATTATGCCCTAAACATTTGATAAAGTATATAGTATATATTATGCCTTTGTTTAGGGTTTTAAGAATCAAAACCATTGTAATGAACCACTACAAACGGATGGTTTGGTTCGTCAATTACTGCCTTTAGTCAATAACGAAGGTGTTCGGTTCATCCAACGATCGCCTAATCATGGGGTACATTACAATAGCTTCCAACATTTCTTGGATGTTAATTTCTAAAAGAGTTACACAATTATATTGCCTTCGTTTATATCTGCAGGATGGTGGAACTAAAAATGGGGTAGCTAACGAATTGGTCGGTTTGAGCCAACCATTGTGTTTGTTTAGTCAGGGGTACTCAAAATTATTCGGCACCCGAAAAGATGCTTGGCTTCAACCATCAATTAGGGTATTACGAGGTAAAATACAACAAAATATTATATGTTGAGGAGTTATTAGTTTTTCGTAAGTCAACTTATATATACTAGGTAAGAGTCCGTGCGTTTCACTGCGCGAATATGTTTTTACACTTGAAATGCAATAGTATTCAATCAGTTTTTAATATATTATTGATGACTTATGGGTTTGCCAAATGAGGACGATGACCAGCTTTAGGTCATTTATTTTGAAAGATTTGGACTCAAGTAAGGATTCGACCAAAAAACCGGGCTAAAGAATTAGCCTCATTAATCAAAAAACAAATTGATAGGGGTATTTTGGTCATTTCATACATGATTTTTTTTTGTTATTTGAGTTGAAGACCGAGTGCATTTTGGGAAATTTTTTAAAAAAACCCTCCGTGGGTCCAATTTCCACCATAAGCACAGATTATGTGATATTAAGTAGACGTCTATTCCCGCTAACCGAAACAACTAATTATTAGCAATTTTTATACCTTGAACATTAAATTTAGTTTTCGAGTCCTTCATGAAAGTTGTAGATCATGGAACAACCTTTCAAGAGACACTTTAATCACGTCAATCAAACATCTGGAGCAAAAGTTATATAATATTAAGTAGACCATCTATTCCCGTTAACCGAAACAACGAATTTTTCGGAAGCATTTTTTATACTTGAAACATTAAATTTAGTTTTTGAGTCCTTCATGAAAATTGTAGATCATGGAACAATCTTTTAATATACACTTAAATCACCTTGATCGAATAACCGAAGAGAAAAATTATATAATGTTAAATAGACCGTTTAACCAAACCACTTAGAAATATGTTTTATTATATTATGATTTAAAATGTTAGAAAGACAAAAATACCCTTAGAAGTTTGTGAGAATAATGAAAAATTCAATATTGAAATGACCAAAAAACCAAGCTAAATAATAACCAAATAAATAAGATTAAATATTTTGATTGATTTTTTAATACTTTCACTTCCTATAATATATGTTTTAATATATATATATATATATATATATGTATACAACTGAAATTCATTTATATGGTTTTATATTTGGTTTTGTTTAGGGTTTGACCCAACATCCGGCAGTCGATGATAGGCCCGCTATAAACCAACAATCAATATATTATGAGGTAAATTAGCATCTTTTAATTTCTGTTGAAGACTTATCACTATGAGGAATGATGTTATATATAGGGGTTTAATCGAGTCGAGCCGGATCGAGTAGCTGACTACTCGAGCTCGAGCTCGACACAAAATTTGGAGCTTGAGCTCGACCGAGTTTTCAATATGAAGCTCGAGCTCGAGTTCGATACTCGTATCGAGCTATTCGAGCTCGATCAATAGCTCGATTACAATTCACAAACTAATTACAATTTACAAACTAAGAATGAATTTGAAGCTCGAATTGAATCCAACCGGTAATCATAAAACTCTTCTTCATTTCCATTTTCAAGATCTAACATATATATAATAGATAAAAATTTCCAGATATAATAGAGAAAAATTTCCAGATCTATATAATAAATTAATATATTATAAGAATAACATCAGTACAGTACATTTTCCAATCTAAAATGAACAAGAAAAAAGACTACAATAATAGATATTCAATAAATCCGAATTTCTGATGAACTTTGTTGCAAGTGGGTCTCACCAACCATTCATCAAATTAACTCCAAGAATCAAGAAAAAATTATGAACTCAAGAACAAACTTGTATTTTAAATAAAAAGAAAACCTTGAGAGTTGAAACCAAATCAAAATCCAACTGTGCAAGGTACAAAAAAGGGGAAATAAACTAGTATTTAAAAAAAAAACTTTCGGTTTCTGGTAAGATGAAGAAGGAAACAATGTTAGAAATGGATTGGGTACTTAGGTTAGTTTGACTGGACAACAGAATTGAGAGAAAAAGGTAGAAATCTCACCTGCATTAAGAAAGAGAAGGTTAAAATGGTGTCGGCTGCCGCAGTTGAAGGTATTTAGGTCGATGAATGGAGGAGCGGCTGGAGAAGAGATAGAAGAGGAAGGAATCTAGGGTCTTTGAACAAATTTGGTTTGAGTTTTATTTGTAAGAGGGGTATGCTAGTAATATCATATTCCACAACTAAATATAAACATATTATAAATATATAAATATTATATATGATAACTACAACTACCCGACACAACTACATATTTCATTATATATTATATGAGGTATATATTACATATATTAACTACAACCACCCGAGCTATTCGACGGGTATCAAGCCGAGTGTTGTGGAGCTCGAGCTCGAGCTCGACTAGATAACAACCGAGTCGAATTTGAATTTTTTTCGAATCGAATCCGAGTAGCTTGCGAGTAGTGCTGTCTCATTTACACCCCTAGTTATATATATATAGTCAAAACAAGTCCTGGTTCAGGTTTGTCTGGTATCCGAGCCAGGGAGGAGAAGATAATTCTTAAGTTTTGAAACATCATTGTTTTCATTTTCTGAGTTTTGGTTTAACTATCTTTATTAAAAAAAATTACTATAATTATGAGTTTTGATACAAGAGTCTAGTAAGCCATGGGTTAGGCAAAAGTAGACTTAGTATCCCTGTAGGTAATTCTAGTAATTTTGATAATATTGATAGTAGAACCCCCATTTAGTAGAAAAATAAAACAAAAGATGTTACCATTTCTTAGGAGAACCAACTCTTCTGCAAGTTCGGTTTCCAATAAATCCCAAGAATCTGACCAAACCTCCCAAACAATTAATGAACAAGAAGTACATTATGAAAATGTTCCCCAAAAATTTGACAATTGGAACATTCCTATTGTCCCCATAAGCCAAATTTACAAGAAGACAACTTTTGAAAGTTTAAATGCTTTCTATAATTACATTATAAAAACAAAAGAAAAAAGTCTTCCTATTCAAAAGGAATATCAAACTATCCAATTGCTTGACAAAGTAATTATCAATAAACTTAAAGACCAAAAATACAAATATATTCATTTTGGATTAGTTCAAGTAGGTGTGAAACCTCTTCGTGTAGAAGCCACAAAAAATACATCAATTTTAATTGTCTTAAGAGACCAAAGACATATTATGTTTAATGATTCTTTATTAGGAACCATAGAAACAAGCCTTTGTACAGGACCAATACATTTCAATTGCTATCCAAATTTTATGGTATCTTTAACTGACAAAAACATTTTGAAGTCATTAACTCTTCAAATTCATACCCACAATTATAAGATGCTTCCAGGATCTGAAGTTTTAACTTTAGTTTATAGATTACATTTTAAAGCAATGTATTCTGTAGTTAATACCAAGGCTTTAGTACAAAGCCCAAAAGGAGAAACTACTCTTTTAATAGAAACTGACACTACAAGAGCTCACACAGTGATACCTAAAACTATCCAATGGCATGAAGTAAATCTTCCTGAAAGATGGAAATTAGAAGGTGCTACTGACCCAGTAGAACCAATCCCACTTAGAAATAATTCATTAAGAGAAATATCCCAACACCAAGATGGCACAGTAGAACTAGTATTCAATAGACCAAACAGACTACCTCCAAGATATTCTTTTGATATAGCTAGTTCAAGTTCAGCATTCAAACGATTACATATAGAAGAAGAATCAATTATAGATAGCCAACAACAAGATTTCAGAACAGCTAGGACATCTGTCTCCTCAATACCCAACATCATGAGTTCAGAACCGCAAGAGAGTCCGCATCTTCGGTACCCTAAAGACTAATTTACAAGGAATAGACAACTCCTCAAAAATAGCCCAGCCTATTTATGCTAGGCAAACAGAAACTCCCCCAAACAGCCGTCAAATAGAAAGTCCTCATGATTCACCAATGTCACCAACTTATTCTTCAATGACTAATAATGTAAAATTTGAAGGAGAATCGGAAATTTATGTTATACAGAAGCCTTTTGAGATCAATAAAGAATGGTGTAGAAAACATTTCTATTCCAATTAAAACAAAGTTTTAAGAAAAGAATATTTTAAAAATTACAAAAATGAGAAGGTTGAAATCCTTTACAAATATTATGAGTTTATGAATATCCATAGAATCCATATAAAATATTTCAAATGGTTCAAAGAATATTATTCAGATTCTATTAATATGATGAAAAATAATACCAAATGGCAGACCAGTAGAGGAGAAATTGAGTCTCAACACCCTCCTCTGATGGAAGTACAATATAATCATAAAAATAATGGAATAAAAGCAAGTCCTTTAAAAATGAGAAGTCCTGATGCAGGAGAACAAATCTCATCAAAAGATATTAAAATGATTCTTGAACAGAATAATTTTACAAATCTTAATCCTCTTTCTATAGGAAAACAATTAGATCATATCGAAAACTTACTTGTATCATATCCAAAAAAGAACATGATAAAAGAAAATATTAAAGAATCCACTTCGGAGTCAACAAATATTAAAGAATCATCGACGGAACCAATATTTACACCTTATGAAATCCCAAAAAATTTTCAAAAAAAATTTTTAACTGAAATACAGGATAGGCTTAAGCTTTTAGAGTCTGAACTTATAGCCCCCGATAATCCTATACAAAAACCAAACTTCTCAATCTGAAACTGAACAATCTGATGATAATCAAATTAATAAAATGAATTGGAGAGAACCTAAAAAATTATATTATCCAAAAACAACTGCACCAAATCTCAATATTGAAGAAAAACCAGTTTTCCAAAATAAATATAATGCTAATACTATATATGAATGGAATATTGATGGTATGTCTGAATACAACATCCTCAATTTATTACAGCAAGTGACAATGGTTTCAAATGTTTATAAAACATAAAATCAAAATGGTCTAATTAATGATCAAGCCATAGCCAATCTTTTAGTTGCTGGATTTACTGGTCAATTAAAAGGATGGTGGGATCATGCACTTACTACACAACAACATGAAGAAATATTAAAAGACATAAAAAAAGATAACCAAGGAAGAGTCATTTATGACGATGAAGGAAGAGAAATTCAAGATGCAGTTGCAACCCTGATTTTCTCAATCTCAAAACATTTTATAGGTGATCCATCTCACCTTAAAGATAGAAATTCAGAATTAGTATCAAATTTAAAATGCAAAAAATTAACAGATTTTAAATGGTATAAAGATGTTTTTATGACTCGAGTGATGCAAAGATCTGATAACCAACAACCTTTTTAGGAAAGAAAATTTCTAGCAGAACTCCCTAATCTTTTAGGAGAAAAAGTTAGAAATCAAATTAGAGAAAATTTTAAAGGAATAATTCCTTACGAAAAACTCACATATGGAGAATTAATTAGTTTTACACAAAAGGAATGATTAAAAGTGTGTCAAGATTTAAAATTGCAAAAACAACTCAAAAAAGAAAGATATATCTGTAAAAAAGAATTAGGATCATTCCGTCGTCAATTTGATATCAAAGATGAACATTCTTTTTCAAAAACTTGTTGCCCTTCTAAACCAAAACAAAGAAAAAAGAATAATATTCCTGAATATTATAAAAACCAAAATACAAAAAATATAGGAAGGCGAAACAACAAGAATCTTTTAACAAACCAAATAAAACAATAAAATGCTATCGATGTGGAAAACCTGGACATATATCAAAATACTATAAGATTAAGAGAAAAATTAATAATTTAAATCTCGATGAAGACATTGAACAAAAAATTAATGAAATCCTTTTAGAATCTACATCTTCCGAACAAGATACATCAACAGAATCAGAAGATTTACACATTGATGAATTATATTCAACATCAGAATCTTCTAAGGAAGAATCTGCAATAAATATGTTAACAAAAGATCAGGAATTCATAATAGATATTATTGATAAAATTCAAGATCTAGATCTTAAAAGAGAATATTTACT